>APFE030253953.1:28975-40327 GCA_000404065.3 Pinus taeda | reverse complement strand
CAACTCATAGACATGATCCATATGTCTAAAAATAGACTTTGCGCCATAATTTGCCTGCGGGCCCACTTAGTGAAGGCGACTCCTTTCCACTAAGCTCCATCATCTTGTTGCATTCTCAACAATGATGTTATTGCCTTGACTCATTGTCAGGAGAATGAAATCAGTGGTCTTCCATAATCTGGAAATGGAATCTCCCCTCGAAATTAAAAATGTTTTTATGGTTTGTTCTGATGCATAAAGTTCTAACATGGGACAATCTCCAAAAAATACGCTTCCAAGGACCCAATTTTTGTGTTCTCTATAATAAGGAAGAAGAAAGTATTAATCGCATATTTTTGAAAGTATTGGCCTTGTGGAACTCGGTTCTAGACAACCTTAAAATCAATTGGTCCAATCAGTTTAGCTCTTACTCTGACTGTATTCACTTATGGTATACCATTGTAATATTTGTTCGCACCATTCTTGTTTTCATTTCTTGTAAAATTTGGGGTATTAGGAACAAACTAATTTTTGAAAATATTGCACCCAATATCCAAGTGGCCTATTCAAAATTCGTCATTTTTTGGGAGTATCCTACAAAGATCAGAGATCATCGCAAAAGAAAGGTAGCTTGGCCTCGAATTTCCCTTCAGTATCATGTGATATTCTTTGATAGCACTACTCAACAAGGATTGTGTGCAGGGGGGGGATTCAACATCATAATTAACAAAAAAACATTACATCAAAGGTAAAGTGGGTTCCAAATAGGGATCTAAAGAAATTCCAAACTCTTGGTTTCATGGGTGGCCATGAAAATTGCAATGTCTTTGGGTATATCTAGCCTAATGATTGGAGGAGATTCAAAAATCATAATTGATTGGTTGTCTGAGAAATCCAACCTTCAAGTTATAAATCTATCTCACTGGAAAGCAAAAGTATTGGAGCTTTGTAATAGCTTTCAATCCATCTCATTTTTCCATGTCTACAGGGAATTTAATATGCAGGTTGACTATCTCGCTAAGGTTGGTCTTAAAATATAGCCAAGTTGCATTTCCTTGGAAGAAAATTATCTCAGGGAAACTACTCAAGTTGGTTCCTACCAACTTTTATGATTGGGTCGGATCCCTAGTTTTTCTTCAGATCAACTTTCAATTTTTTTTTGTGGCTTGGTTTTCATCCAAGCTTAGTTTTGACCCTCGTAATTCTGGTTTTGATAGGATCTTGTGCGATGGTTGTCAGTCTTTTTTTCTATCTGATGTTTTGATGGTATCCTATTCTATGTGAGAAAGTATTCTATTTGATGTTTTGGGTTGAGCTACTCTAAAGCTCAAGCTAAATACTTTTAGTCCAAGCTGTGAACCTTCCAACTCAGTTGTCTTTGTAAATACCCTTGATTCTCATAATAAACAAAATGATATTTTTTATACCAACAACAAAAAAAGACATGTCTACCTTAAATAATTTACTTCTAAATACATAAAAATGGATATTTATTTTACATAATTTAAATAGGAAAGAAAAATGCATCACCAAGTCTATTTGAAAGTCAAACAAGTGGCTCTTAATCACTATCACATTATTTATCATTTAATTCTTAGCCATCAAATATTTATTAATTCAACTTGTATTTATAATTACCATCGAAAATAAAAGTCAAAATTATTCCATTATCCATGAAGAAAAATTAAAACCTCTCATGCATCCATGTAAACCCATTTGTTTCTCTATGGTCCATAAAAAGATGTAATCAATATTTTATACATGCAGAAGACGTCCTTTTAGTTTACATAATGTTGCAAGAATTATAATTTAAATATAGTAAACATGACTTTACCTCTCATGTCAGGAATTTAATCTTACATATTAACACACAATTTTTTCATTATTAAAGTCTTCATAGAGTTATCACTATGTGATGATTTATATTGATTTTGAACTAAACAAGAAGAAGAAACATGTGAACTGATTAATAAACCAATAAGTATCTAAATCGACACTAAATCATCAATGTTATTTCTAAATTTTATATTTTCTTCTCATTTTCCTATTTGAAAAGGGTTGTGAACTTGAATCTTTATTATCATAGATATTGTACACAATTGGAAATACTCATTTTAAGTGTACAAATGTTTCCATTGCAAAAAAATGTGTAAAAACGTTTGTGAATCTTACCAAGTATATTATAAAATGCCAACAAAACGAATAAAAAAATAATATAATTAGCGAAATAAAGAAAACAAAAACATACAACAATAGTATAAATGATGAAATCACTGATCCAAAATGGATTTTGGATAGACTCCTAAGTCTAAGTGTTCCTCACTGAGGAAAATGAAAGTCCAAGGAAGTTCTTGGAAATAGCCCCATTGCAGAGATCCTTTCCTTCTGAATTTGCTACAACTTGAATGGGCAAAAATGGACTTAGGATCCATAAGTTATCGCAGAAATAAGATGCCCTATGTTCTTTAGAAAAAAGAGGAAAATTCCTCTAAAATGGGCAAAGAACCGTTATAAAGGGAAATCGCATCGAAGGAGGGCCAAAGGCGGACTTAAGTGGAGAGCGAAGCCACCCCCGATTGCTGATCCCCGACATATCGGGTCAGAGGCAGGCCTGCGCATATAACATAAGGTAAGGACCCCCCGGGCCGATGCGATATGCCGATCACCGAAATCGGCAAATCGACATCGGCGATGGCATGGGACTTAAGGCGAGACCCCGGGCCAAGCAACATTGCGATCGCCGAAATCTGCAGATCAACGTTGGCGATGGCATGGGACTTAAGGCAAGACCCCGGGCCAAGTGACATTGCGATTGCCAAAATCGGTAGATCAGGAGATTAGTCGTCCCCAATACATAGGGCCGATGTGATGAGCAATGCCGATAAACAGGCTAGACCCGATAAGGTTTTTAGGGGCGATTTGATGGACTTTCACGTTCGAAATACACGGCCGATAGTGTATTTTCAGAGAGAGGCAAAAAAAAAAAAAACAAAACAAAACAAAACAAAACAAAACAAAACAAACAAACAAAAACAAACAAAACAAAAAACAAGCAAGGCCAAAAAAAAAAAAAAAAAATAAAAATAAAAAATAAAAAAAAAAAAAACATCTATGTGTATGGGATTTTCTCCATTTTTGGATTTTTGCCTATGAAACGAACCCAATTCCTTCTATAACGGCCCCTGATCATCATGTCATGCTGCAGCAGGCATTTTTACTGGAAATGATGCATTGTGAAGCGACAAAACCACAGAGGGATAATGAATCGCAAAGAAACAGCCAGGGAAGTAGAAAAACTGGGAAGATGCCTCCAAAGAGCTAAAGAGCACGATCGAGAGCACAGGAGGAAGGCAAGCGAAGCCAAAGCAGGAAGCTAAGGCGAAAGAGAGTAGAGAGAGCTCAATTGAGAGAGGACTTAAGCGAAAAGAGGCCGAGGGAGAAAAAGCGAATGCGCAGAGCAGCTTTTGGAGTCACTTGGAGGTCAAGTGAAATCCCAGAGAGTTGAAAGGAGGAAGAAAGCCAAAGCCAGAGCCGAAGAGCCAAAGCTAGAGCCAAGAGCCAGTGCTAGATCCGAGAGCTTCAGGTCCACGGATAAGACGGTGTCTAAACCCATTGTTTCTGCGTAAAATAGTGGAGTTGAGCTAAGAGCTTGTAAAAGGACTTTGCCATAATCCTAGAGAGCCTAGTTGAGTTGAATAGAGCTCATGGAGACGTAGCCCAAGAGTTTTAGGTGAACTCCAAATTAAGATTGTTGTCCATGTGTTTGTTATTTTCTGCATTGTTTTGTTGTCATATGTTTTATATATCATTTTAAGCAATCGATTTATAGCACATAAACAGTTTTAAAATAAACATCAGCATACACCTATATTTTCAAGCATATTATCAATTTTGCATTGGTTAATCAATAAGACTTGGGAATATTTTAAGCTTTGGAAGTGGGAGAGGTTCTTGCAAGTTATACAAGAAGCCTAAGTGCCCCTTTATCAGATCAGGTGGTATCAGAGCCTGAGATTGATTAACCACACCTTAAAAAAGGTTATATAAGCATGCTTGATTGACAGAGCCAAGATTGCTTGTCTAAAATGTGTTTAAACAGTCAGAGGTTGATTGTATGCTTGTTTTACAGACTGACAATTGTTTGAGTTTATAGAGGTGAAGGGAAAGCTATTGATAGCTTAGTCTAGGAAGGACAAAAAGGAAGAAGGGTTGAAGGCATTCTTCGATCCCAAAGGACCTCAAAGCAATCCTTGAAGCACAAGAGGTTTGTTGCCAAAGGTTGTTTGAATAATCTCTTTGTTAATCTTGTTTGAAGTTTTTTTGTTCATTGGTATAATCACTACTTCTACAAGTGAGTCCTCTAATCCTTCTTTCGTCATCACAAGACTCTTTGATGAAGACATGAAGTAAGACTTGTCCACCATGATGAATATGGTGAGAGAAATGTATGAGGATGGAAGGAAGAGCAGCATACTTAGAGAGCAGTTGAATTCCATGAAGGAAGAGAAGCGGTTGCTTTCTGACAAATTGAAGGAAATGGAGAGGCAATTTCATATTGCAAATATGAACCTAAAAAGGATGCATGAGTTGGAGACACAACTCTTTGTTGCCCAAGAAGCCTTAGTCAAGTATCAACTTGAAGAAGAGGTAAATCATTCCAGTTTGTCTTCAAATTCTTCTAAGAATTCTTATATTGGTTCTTTTGAAAAACATACCAAAGGCATAGGTTCCAAGCTAATGTCCAAGATGGGCTATGAAGGAAAAGGCTTGGGCAAGCATGCAAAAGGTATTGTTGAGCCAATAATGGTTGAGGAAAGGCCTAAGTATTTGGATCTTGGCTATGAAAATTCTTATGGATAGAGTTCCAAAGCTGCCATGAAGGCCTTTGAAACAGCTCCAAGAAGGAGTTGCATTGCAGAGTGTGAAGATTGCATTCAGGAAGAATGCAACAGCTTGAAACATCATTTGCAGAATGCAGGTGTTCAGAGGCATGCACTTGAGCCAGAGAGTTGGGGAGACTTTGACAACCTTGAAGAGATTGATGGTGTTCCAAAGGGAGCCACTTCTTCATTCAATTCACCTCCTCATGAAGGCAATAAAGGTGAAAGAGGCAGGTATAAATCTGGTTTTAATCATTTTCCTTTTGATTGTGCAAAACATGATAAATTTCCACATAGATATGGGAAAAGTATTGCTTGTTCTTTTTGTGGTTTGGATAACCATAATGTTTCTAGATGTTGGAAGAGAATGGCCACGTACAGGAAACTTTTGAAGGAAAGGAAGTAAGAAGCCAAAGGTCCTTTGGACAAGGCAAATCGTGTTGTCAAGAGGATTCACATGCAATGCACTTACTACCATAAGCAAGGACATCTTCCTGCAAAATGTTGGACTTTGAATCAACAATGCTTCCGCAAAAGTTGAAGAAAGTGGAAAGAGAAGATGGCAGAAATGGAAAGGAAGATTCCATGGATGATGTGTCTCAGGATGATTCACATGATGATGCTGATGTGTAGACAAAGGTAGTACCTTTGAAAGAGATTGATAAGAAATGGTAAGAGTTCTTATCCGATTAAGATTGCATGCCTATTGATGCATTTGTTTGCATTTCTTGCTGCAACATTATATTTCATTTCAGCTTCGTAAGTACACTGTGCTTAAGTGAAAGTTGAAGGATGAAATACATGCATGAGCATGAGATGCATGAACACAGGGATGTTGATGATTTCCTTATTTGTGAACATGTATGTGTAATCAACTTGCAGGGTTGATTTCTTTGACATGCATGTGATGCCATTTTTACTTAGGAGAAGTTAACTTGGCCTCCAAATGGAGATAATGATGAAGTGTTTCATCTTTAGGAAAAAGAGTCCTAATGGTCTTTTTCTACATGCTTGACTTTAAGGGTCATTTGTTTAAAGGTATGGTTTGTGGGCTTGTTGTCTATTCCATCATTTGTATGCAGATGTAAAACATGGAGGGGTTCACAAGATGTGAAAAATTGTTTCTTTTGTTGAAGCAGGAGGTTAAGCCATCCAGTTGTTGTCTATGTTTCTGTTGTTGTTAACGGTTGTTGTTGACAGCTTTTCAAACAGGTACAAATGAAAGTTTTGTGGAGCATATGTACTTCACATTGGTTTAAGCGACCTTGGATCAATGATCAAGGCAAAAAAGTTCAAACTACCTTCTATGACCATTCTGCAGAAGTTTTGCATGAAGGCAAGAAGGAAGACAATTCTTCCCAGGAGAACCAGCACATTCAGAAAGAAAAGTGGTCAGAGACTTTGGTTCAAAGGCACTATGCAAGGCAAGTGTGTGGAGGCTAAAGAAGAGGGTGTTGTTACTCTCATTTATTGTTCAGATCAGTATGCCAGTCCTTTGGAGACCAAAAGTTATTTTAGTGGGAAGGCATGATCCAAAATGGATTTTGGATAGACTCTTAAGTCTAAGTGTTCCTCGTTGAGGAAAATGAAAGTCCAAGGAGGTTCCTTGAAATAGCCCCGTTGTAGATATCCTTTCCTTTTGAATATGCTGCAACTTGAATGGGCAAAAATCGACTTAGGATACAGAAGTTATTGCAGAAAGAAGATGCCTTATGTTCTTTAGAAAAAGAGGAAAAATCCTCTAAAATGGACAAAGAACCATTATAAAGGCAAATCACATCGGAGGAGGGCCAAAGGCGGACTTAAGCACAGAGCAAAGCCACCCCCGATTGCCGATCCCTGACATATCGGGTTGAAGGTGGGCCTGCGCATATAACATAAGGTAAGGGCCCCTTGGGCCGATGCGATATGCCGATTGTTGAAATCGGCAGATTGGCATTGGCGATAGAATGGTACTTAAGGTGGAACCCCAGACCGAGCGACATTGTGATCGCCGAAATTGGTAGATCCGCATCGGCAATGGCATGGGACTTAAGGTGGGACCCCGGGCCGAGCGACAATGCAATCACCGAAATCAGCAGATCGGGAGATCGACCGTCCCCGATACACAAGGCCAGTGTGATGAGCGATGCCGATAAAATTTCAGGTCCGGGAATTCGGATTTTCACGTATTTCTCATGTATTTGGGATTTTACCCAAAACACGTATGTGATGCGATAAGCGATAAAACGTCGGACCCGATAAGTTTTCAAAGCCCGATTGCATAAAATTTCAGGTCTAGGAATTCAGATTTTCACGTATTTCCCATGTATTTGGGATTTTACCCAAAACACATATGCGAAGTGATAAGTGATAAAAGGTCAGACCCGATAAGGCTTTTAGGGGCGATTTGATGGACTTTCACGTCCAAAATACACGCCCGATAGTGTATCTTCAAAAAAATCTCTGTGTATGGGATTTTCTCCATTTTTAGCTTTTTGCCTATGAAACGGCCGCGATTCCTTCTGTAACGGCCCTGATCAGCATGCCATGCTGCAATAGGCATTTTTACAGGCAATGATGCATTGTGAAGCGACACAGCCGCAGAGGGACAATGAATCGCAGAGAAACGACCAGGGAAGCGAAAAAGCCAGGAAGATGCCTCCAAAGAGCCAAAGAGCACGATTAAGAGCACATGAGGAAGGAAAGCGAAGCCAAAGCAGGAAGCTAAGGCGAAAGAGAGCAGAGAGAGCTCAATTGAGAGCAAACTTAATCGAAAAGAGGTCGTGGGAGCAAAAGCGAATGCGCAGAGCAGCTTTTGGAGTCACTTGGAGGTCAAGTGAAATCCCAGAGAGCTAAAAGGAGGCAGAAAGCCAAAGCCAGAGACAAAGAGCCAAAGCCAGAGCCAAGAGCCAGTGCCAGAGCCGAGAGCTAGAGTGAGAACCGAGAGCCAGAAGAGCCGAGAGCTTCAGGGCCAGGGATAAGATGGTGTCTAAACCCATTATTTCTATGTAAAACATTGGAGTTTTAGCCAAGAGCTTGTAAAAGGACTTTGCCATAATCCTTGAGAGACTAGTTGAGTTGACTAGAGCTCATGGAGACGTAGCCCAAGAGTTTTGGGTGAACTCTAAATTAAGATTGATGTCCATGTGTTTGTTATTTGCGGCATTGTTTCACTGTCATATGTTTTATATATCATTTTAAGTAGTCGATTTACAACACATAAACAATTTTAATATAGACATCAGCATACACCTATATTTTCAAGCATATTATCAATTCCAAATTGGTTAATCAATAAGACTTGGGAATATTTTAAGCTTTGGAAGTGGTAGAGGTTCTTGCAAGTTAGACAAGAAGCCTAAGTGCCCCATTATCATATCAATAACACAAGCACATATCACGTCTCTCCGTTGTTATCACCCTTATTATCTTCCTCGCTTAGCATGATAACATTGTTCTTATCAAAAATAGGTTTTGATCTACGGTCGTGTCTTAATACAAACCACCAATCCCTATCCAACACATCTAGGTGAAAAACACCTAGTTGCAGTGTTTTGGGAAAACATAAGGCTCCCTAGCTTCATGCCACATCTTTCTAGAGTTGATAGATATCAACCCACTATCATGATATTCCTTTACATTATTTTATTCAAAGGTGTCTAATCCGAATTAAATCCATGAAGATTATCACAACACCATGACTGTATGAAATCAGGACGAAATTTCAAATTCAAGAGCACAGAGCGATTAGGAAGACCTCTGAACAGTGGTAGTTGGCAGCCAGCGAGGAACGACGAGGACCTCGATCAAAGCGCGTTGACCGAGGCCCATAGAGACTGCACAAGAGGCCAAACTGGTACTTGGGAAGCCAGGATCGGGAAAAGGAGGCCATTTCTTATGCGCGATTGGCGCTTAGCACATATCGCGCATCACTGGGCAAAACCCCTTGAGAAGGAAAGGCCCCGAGCACTCGGTCGCGTGGAAGCGAGCAAAACCGTGGGGAAAGCGCTAAAGGCTAAAGGCGAGACCCACGCTCCAAAACCGGTAGTATATCGGGGGCACCCTTGGGTGGTAAGCAGATTTGGAGAAAAACAAGTGATTCCATTCAGCGCCCAATGCGTGACAGGCGGAGGAGAGAGAAAACCGCCGCTCATCGCACGCTAATGGTCGAGCAAGTCAACCGCGCGAAATGAGCAAATGTGGTCGGATCTGGGGGCTCCATATCTAACGGTGGAGATCGCGCTTAATGGAGGAACTAGATTTAACAGGGGATTAAGCCACAATAGAAATAATTTTGACGTTCGATTTGACCGCAGAGTTGGTGGATGACTCATTCCACGATGTAACCGAAAAACCGAACCGACGAGGAAAAGCTAGCGCAGTTCATAAGAGGACAAGTGGCCACTCCCTGTGAGTCGTTGATGATGATGCCAAGACAAGGAAATCCAAGCGAGCAGCAGCAGGAGATCCGACGGAGGAAGAAGAGGAAGCGAACGGCCAGGAGATCGATTGGCTTTAAATCCATGAACAAAGACAGAGAACAGAGAACGCTGAGAGGACGACGAAGAGAAGAAGATAACGAAGACAGAGAAAAGAAAAGACAGTGAAGCAAAAGCAGAAAGATGGAGAGCCGAGCTAACCTGCAGCATAAGGCAGCATCGAGCAATCCCTGAGAGGATTTGTCAGGAACTGAGCACCACATTGGGCTCCTCCCATTAAATACCAGAGAGGTCAAGACTTGGACAGGAAACGATTATGTGCACTCCAGTGGCTTGGGGAATCCAAGAACCACCCTGCCAAGCAATTCTATTTTCGGAGACTCAAATTGAGCTCCTCATTGTAAATCTCTGCTTTAAAGACACAATAAAAGAAGGCCACCACTGAGAGTTGGACCGGAGACGTAGCCCTGGAGGATAGGGTGAACTCCTTATTAATTTGTTGTGTTCTTGTAATTGCTTGTTGTGTTTCTCTGTTGTTTTCCATTTTCCAGTGTCTGTGTATTTTGCAATCTGATCGATCCGTTGCCTAAACTAGCATAGACACACATCAACACATGAGACTATAATACCTTCATTCATTAATAACTTAACTGAGATCACTTAAGGGTGATTTTCAGATCAAGTGGTATCAGAGCTTTAGGTTGTTAAGGTTAGATAAGCTTGTGTTGGTTTAGCTGTGAATGCTCAGTAGATCAAAGATCAAATTAGGAGAAGGAGAGTTGGTCGAAACTAATCCTAAAATTGGGAGACTCTATCCTTGGAAGACAATGTCAGAGGAAGATCCTATCAGTCTAGACCCTCAATTCATAGAAAGTTTCCTAGCCATAAAGTCCATGGTAGAAGAAATGTATAGGGACTTTAGAAAACATAAGGACAAAGATTAATCAGGCTCTAAACAAGACAAAGGAGAAGATGAATCACATTTCCATGACCACTCAAAAGGAAAAGGGAAAGAGGAAAGCTTTCTCACACCTCCTGATAGCCCTAAAAAGAAAGCATCTTTGATCAAGCTAGATGTTAAATTTGATTTGCCTATATATGATGGAGAGTTAAATGCAGAAAAGTTGGACAATTGGATTAGACAAATTGATGTGTGTTGTAGAGTGCAGAACATCAACTTAGACAAGAGCAAGATTTAGCTGGCAAGCCTACGCCTTGGAGGCATTGCCTTGGTTTGGTGGGAAGGCAGAACCCAAGCTGACATGAAAAGACATGGTAAGACCATCTCTGTTTGGAGTGAATTTGTGTCTGCAATCAAAAAGCAGTTCTATCCATTGGCCGACATGCAACAAGCCATGATGAGTTGGCAAACTCTTCGACAGTTGAAAGGGTAAAGTGTGCAAGGGTACACTCAGGAATTTAGAAAGAGAGCATTGATTCTAAGAATATCATTAGACTCACTAGAGACTCTATTGAAGTACATTGGTGGTCTACACAGCTACATAAGGCACACCATCCTCATGTTTAATCCCACTAGTATAGATGAGGTATATGTACAAGCTACTCATCTAGAAGCCAGAGGAAAGAATGGAAATCTAGAAGTTGGGGGACCATCCCAACCCACTGCAAGCAAGAGCAAGGAGAAAAGAAAGCAGAAGTGGAAAGAAAGGAAGGCTAACATTGCACAGAAAATCAAAGCTTCATGCGCTCACTGTAAAAGGATGGGCATGATGATGAGCAATGTTGGATTTTGCATCCAGAGCTAAGACCTAAGAAGTTTGAGGGAAAAAAGAAGAAGACTGTTGCAGCTATTCAGAAATATTTGGGGTCAGACTCAGGAGATGAAACAACCATTACAGCCACAGGTATAAAAGGTAAGAATTCTCAAGCATCTACTAGTAATTCTGCATAATCTGTTATTGATGAAGAAATGAGAGAAAAAGACATGAGCTTTTCCATATTCGATTTATTTCCAAACATCAAAAGATTGATACTTTGTTTGATAGTGGTTCACAAGTAAATTTAATTTCTGAAGCAATTGTAAAGAAATTGGGATTAGCAACTACACCTCA
>APFE030253953.1:14036-27728 GCA_000404065.3 Pinus taeda | reverse complement strand
AAAATGTGGGAAGAACACTTAAAGCATGTTAAGCAAACACTAGATGTTTTGAAAAGAGAAAAACTTCATGTTAAACTCTCAAAATGTGAATTTGGCAAAACATCTCTAAATTATTTGGGTCATATAGTAGGGGGTTGTGAATTGAAGATATATCCTTCTAAGGTGGCAATCATTGTAAACTGGCCTAAACCCAAGTCTGTTACAGAAGTGAGAAGCTTCTTAGGGGAAGCACAATATTGGAGGAAGTTTATTTCTAACTTTTCCTCAATTGCAGCTCCCTTACATGCTTTAACAGGATTGAACAAGGTGTTTCAGTGGGGAGGTAAACATCAGAAAGCCTTCGACACCTTGAAAGAAAAGATTAGTACAGCACCTGTACTAGCACTACCTGATCTTCAAAGACCATTTGAGATCCAAACAAATTCCAATGACTATGCCATGGGAGTAGTGTTGACACAGCATGGTAAACCCATATGTTATCATTCTAAGTCTTTTAATCCTGCAGTAGTTAACTATCCTACATATGATAAAGAATTGTATGCATTAGTTGAGAGTGTGAAAAAGTGGAAACATTACTTAATGGGCAAAGAGATAGTAATACATATTGATCATCAACCACTCCAATATCTACACTCCCAAACTAAGTTGCAGCAATCAAGACACTATAGATGGATGGGTTTTCTACAATAGTTTCATTAGTCAACAGATATAAAAAGGGCATACACAATAAAGTTGCAAACATGTTATCTAGACCCATTATAAATGCATCTACTATACTTAAGCATAATTCTGTGCTAGATGAAAGCTACATTGAACAATATGCTCAAGATATAGACTTTAACGATGTATATGCAACTTTAAGTCAAGGCAAACGAGTAGAAGAATTGGATTATCATGTAAAGGACTAACTCTTATACCATTGTGGGAAGTTATGCATTCCACAAACTAAGAGAGTAAAGATAATTAGAGAAGCACATACTTCTCTTATATCCGGTCACTTTGGGGTAAGTAAAATAGTTTCACAGCTACAAAGATTTTGTTATTGGCCAAAAATGAACAAGACAGTTTCTAGATACGTAAGATGGTATACTATGTGTGCTAAAAGCAAGCCCAACAACAAATAACTAAGCTTGTACACTCCATTACCAGTTCCTTCTCACCCTTGGGAAAGTGTTTCCATGGATATTGTTGGGAGACTGCCTAAATCTAGGAAAGGTCATGATTATCTATATGTTGTTGTGGATAGGTTCAGCAAAATGTGTATTTTAATACCTTGTAATAAGCAGATTATAGCTGAACAAATTGCAAACTGTTCTTTGAACATGTATGGCTTCATTTTGGATTACCCACTTCCATTGTATCTGATCAAGACACCCGATTTGTGGGGAAGTTTTGGTCAAGTCTGTGGGAACTGATGGACACCAAACTGAAGAAAAGCACAACTTTTCATCCACAAATTGATGGCCAGACAAAGGTAGTTAACAGGATAGTGATCCAGTTACTCAGAGTATATTGCAGCAAGCATCCTAAGCTTTGGGATGAACATTTATGTTATGTGTAGCATGCTTACAACAGAGCAAAACATTCTTCTACACAGAGATCTCCTTTTGAGACCTATTTTGGTTTCACCCCAAGGTCTCCTTTGGATTTTGTTTTTGGTAAAGACACCACAGTTGAGGGACACAGTGATGTGGACAGGGCAACTAGGTTCATTGAACAGATCCAAGAGATCCACTAGGCAGTACAGGAACAACTGGAAAAGAGCCAAGCCAAATACAAGGCAAGGCATGACAAGCATCAAATGGAGCATAGTTTTCAAGTTGGTGACCAAGTCTGACTGTATATCAGCAAGGACAGGATGCAAGGTGAAGGTAAAAAGCTAAAGCCTATCAGGTATGGACCCTTCCAGATACTTGAGAAGATTGGTGAGAATGCTTTTCGCCTTGATCTACCAGCTTACATGCACATCTATTTAGTCGTAAATGCAGATTGCTTGAGATTGTTTGAACCTTCACTAATTGAAGATCCCGAAGAGCAGAGTCAATTGCCTTCTATTGATGACCTATTACCTGAATATCTTAATGAATTGCAGGAAGACACAGTTCTGGACAGAAAGGTGAGGACGACGTGCAGGGGAGATGTTGAGTACCTCAGAGTTGGGCTCAAGGGTTCAAAGCTGAGCAATGCAAAGTGGATAGAGATTGGACAAGTGAGACATTTGTACCCTCACTTAGTCGATGCTTGAAAACCAACTTTTGGTGGTCCAAAAGCTTTTCCAGTGGGAAGTCCGTGATCCGAATTGGATCCATGAAAATTATTAGAGTTCTATGACTGTATCAAATCAGGACAAACTTCAAAAACTTGTGAACAAAGAGCTATTAGGAAGAAGTTTGGACAGTGGCAGTTTGTAGCCAGCAATGAACGACGAGGTCCTCGGTCAAAGTGCGCTAACCAAGGTCCATGGAGACCGCGCAGGACGCAAACTAGCAGTTAGGAAGTCCAGATTGGAAAACGGAGGTCGTTTCTGATGCGTGATTAGCGCTAATCACACATCGCTGGGCAAAACCCCTCGAAATGGAAAGGCCCGAGCGCTCGGTCATAAGGCAAAGCCAAAAACCGTGGGAAAAACACTAAAGCAAAAGGCGGGCCCCGCGCTCCAAAACTGGCAGAATATCGGAGGCATGTTGGGCAATAAGCGGATTTGGCAGGAGAACGAGTGATTCCATAAATTGCACGACACGTGTACAGCGGATGAGAGAGAAAACCGCCTCTCATCGCGGGCTAACGGTCGAGCAAGTCAATCGCGTAATAAGAGCGAACACCGTAGGATCTGGGGGCTCCAGATCTGACGGCGGAGATTGCGCCTGATGAATGACCGGATCTGGAGGGAGAATTAAGTTGCGACGTATAAAAGTTTGAAGTTCGATTTGACCGCTGAGTTGGCGGATGAATCATTACACAGCATAACCGAAATACCAAACTGTTTGAGGAAGAGCTGGCGCAGTTCGTGAGAGGACAAGTGGCCACTTCCCTGCGAGATGTTACACAATGGCGATGATGCAGAGGTAGGGAACTCCAAGTGAACATCAGCAGACGATCCGAAGGGGCAGAAGAGGAAGTGAACAGTCATGAGACAAATTGGCTTTAAGCCATGAATAGACAGAGACAAAGATAAGGAGAGCGTGAAGCGAGCATTGTAAGAAAGAAGGAGACAGTGAGACAAAGAGACAGAACAGAGAATAAGCAAGAAGTAGAAAATAGAGAGCCGAGCTAACCTGCAGAGCAAGGTAGCATCAAGAAGACAAAAGGCTTGAGAGGTTCGAGCAATCCCTAAGAGGATATCTGTCGGGAACTGGGTACCAGATTGGACTCATCCCATTCAAGACCAGTTGAGGTCGAGACTTAGTAAGGAAGAGTCTGCGCACTCTAGTGGCTTGGGGAATCCAAGAACCAGCCTGCTAGGCATCATCTGTTTCAGTAGACTCAAATTGAACTCCCCATTGTAAAAACTCTGCTTTAAAGACACAATAAGGAAAGGCCACCACTGAAAGCTGGACTGGAGACGTAGCCCAGGAGGATTGGGTGAACTCCTTGTTAATTTGTTGTGTTCTTGTATTTTCTTACTGTGTTTCTCTTACTGTTTTCCATTTTCCAGTGTTTGTGTATTTTGCAATCTGATCGATCTGTTGCCTAAGATAACATAGACACACACCAGCACATGAGTCTATAATACCTTCATTCATTAATTAATTAACTGAGATCAACCACGAGTGATTTTCAGATCAACCAAGGTCAAAGCATCCATCTACAAGAAGTGTTGTATGTGCCTGATTTGAAGAAGAACTTGGTGTCTATTTCTGCAATGGAAGATAAAGATTTCAAGGTAGCATTCGTTGATGGAAAGGTAAGTATTTGGCAAAGAAACCCTAAAGATGCATTTCCTCTTGGATTTAGGGTTGATGGTCTCTATCAAGATGGAGGAAGTCCTTTAGGAGCTTTGGCGATTGATACTTCTCTTCAATGTGAGCTATGGCATCGTAGATTTACCCACTTACATTACAAAACCTTACCTGGGGTAAGGAAGATGGTCTTAGGGATGCCTGGCTTTAATATGAACCATGAAGGAGTTTGTTAGGGATGTGTAGCTGGGAAACATACAAAAGGACCATTCCCTTCTAGTGAAATCCAAACAACTGATATTCTTCAATTGGTCTGTTCCGACCTATTTGGTGCCTTGCTCGTAAGCTCATTGGGAGGGTACACATATTATGCAATCTTTGTGGATGATTTCTCACACAAAACATGGATCTATTTCTTGAAGAGGAAGGATGAAGTGTTCAAATGGTTCCGTTTTTTCAAAGCAGTAGTGGAGAATCAAACAGGGAAGAAGATCAAGATATTGAGGACCGACAATGGAATTGAATATGAATCAAATGAATTCAATGACTTTTGCAGAGAGGCTGGCATTAAGAGGGAGACAACTGTTCCATACACTCTTAAACATAATTGAGTTGTTGAAAGGAAGAATCGAACAATCATGGAAGCCACCCATACCATGCTCCATGATCAAAGTCTACAGAAATTCTTGTGGGGAGAAGCTGCCAACACTGCCGTATGTGTTCAAAATAGGAGCCCTCATCGAGCATTGGGTTTCAAGACACCCGAAGAAGTCTTCATTGGTAAGAAACTTGATGTTTCTCACTTTAGAATCTTTGGTTGTTTAGTATATTTTTTTATGCCTAAAGAGAAAAGAAATAAGTTGGAAGCTTCTGAGAAGAAAGGTATATTCGTTGACTACAACGAAAATTCAAAGGCATATATAATCTATATGCCTGGTCAAAGAGATGTGGAAGTAAGCCGTGATGTAACCTTTGATGAAGAAACTGCCCTTGGGAAACCCAAAGATCTCCATATCCCAAGGAAGGACGATGATGCTGCCGAAAAACAGGATGAACCTCTGATAGATGAGCCTATGCCTGATGTTGAAGGCCAATGCATCCTATTGATCCACCTTCTGGTGACCCCTTTACCTCAAGGAAACATCCACTATGGCTCAAAGATACTCTCGAAGATGCTGAAAGACATATTGCTCCAAGAGGGGCATTTCACAAAAGTGAGAAGTCGAACAGGTATCAGGGGTACTTGGCTACCATGAGTACTATTGTTCAAGCTAACGAAGAAGCCGTAAAGCACAAAGTCTGGAAGGATGCATTGAATGAGGAATATGAATCAATCATGAAGAATGATGCCTGGGACGTGGTGCCTATACCTAAGGACAAGTCCGAGGTCACCTCTAAATGACTTTGCAAAATTAAACATGGAGATGATGGAAGTGCTTAAAAATACAAGGCCAGGTTCATTGCTCGTGGCTTCTCTTAAAAGGAAGGAGTGGACTATGATGAGATATTTGCACTGGTTGCCCGATATACCGCTATCCAATCTGTTATCGCTTTCGCTGCCAATCAAGGATGGAGCCTACATCAAATGGACGTCAAAACTGCTTTCTTGCATAGCTCGCTTAAGGAGGAAGTCTACTTGGAACAACCTCAAGGGTTTGAGGTACAAGATTGAAGAACACATGTATGTAGGTTGAAGAAAGCCCTCTATGGGTTGAAGCAAGCCCCTAGGGCTTGGTACGAAAGGATTGATAGTTATCTTATGAAGCTGAGATTTACAAGGAGCTATGCTGATCCTAACCTATACTTCAAGATTGAAAAGGACATCCCTCTTATTTTGGTACTTTATGTTGATGATCTTTTTCTAACAGGTGCAGACCCTCTCATTTATCAATGCAAGAGGGAGTTGACTTCTGAGTTCGAGATGAAGGACCTAGGACTGATGCATTACTTCCTAGGCCTAGAGGTTTGGCAAAAACTAGGAGAGATTTTCCTTTCTCAAGGAAACTACATTGTGAAGCTAGGATGGTGGATTGCAAGTCTGTGTCTACCCCGATGGAACTCAATTTCAAGAATCTATGTGGAAGTGTTGCTAGGCCCGAATTGGCAAGCCTTTCCGAGTATAGACAACTTGTGGGGGCCCTGATGTTCTTGATAAACTCCTGACCAAATATATGCTTCATTATGAATACTTTGAGTCAGTTTATGGTTGAGCCTCATCACATACATTGGATTGCTACTAAGAATCTCTTGAGATATCTCTGTGACACAATCAACTATGGGCTGAAATACACTGCTAGGAATTTGAGGCGTCATGGATATTCTGATGTTGACTGGGCTAGCAATGTGGTAGATAGAAAGAGCATGTTAGGATGTTGCTTCTCATTGGGGTTTGCTTCAATTTCATGGATGAGCAGGAAGCAGAAATCAGTTGCTTTAAGCACCGCCGAGGCCAAATATGCTGCTGCTAGTATGACCTGTTGTGAAGCTGTTGGTTGAGGAAGCTTTTCAGTGAGCTATTTGAGCACGTGTTGGATACCACCGTGATCTATTGTGATAACCAGAGTGGGATTCGCCTTTTAGAGAATCCCGTGTTTCATGACCGCTCCAAGCATATTGATATCAGGTACCACTTTATTCAGGATATGGTATAATAAGGGGCAATAAGGCCCCAACACATCAGGATTGATGAATAGATTGTTGACATCTTCACGAAGCCCCTAGGGAAGGTCAAATTCTTAGCCATCTGAGAGAGACATGGAGTCGTGGAAAGACCCTCACATGAGGGTCTCGCTTGAGTTGGACATTGAGCTCTAGGAGCTCCTGGGGGCTTGGGGTACTTCTTAGAGCTATGAGCGACCATAGGGTGAGTGGTTCACCTTCCTCTATAGGTATGCTGTGTACAGGGTGAGTGGTTCACCTTCCCCTATAGCTGATGATACATGCATAGGATGAGTAGTTCACCTTCTCCTATGGCATATGAGCAGGATGAGTGGTTCACCTTCTCCCGCGGATGCCCTAGCATACATCCTACCAATGTAGTCCGAGACTCATGGGAAATACCTCTCATCTGGCTAATGAGTTGGGAAAAGTGGATAGAGACCATAGCACTACAGATAGACACATCGTGTACTATCGTACTCCCAATGTCTAGGATGCATGGTGTTCAACAACTTGATCTAGGATCAAGTCCAATTGGAGTTTTTCCCTTGGTTATGTGGACTGACTTTTGTTAGTGGAGAGTGGCAAGGTCTTGCGATTCACTCTCGATCGATTCTTCTTCCTTATCTATATCAATTTTCAACAGAGTTGAGACGAGATGTAGAGATGGTACATGATGATCGATGGTCATATATTGGCAGGTGGAATTCTTGCTAGTTGAGAGGGAGTGTTAAAATTGGCAACTAGGGCCAAATTCCACTTTGGACAACTCATTTAGTGGAGATGATTATTGCATTCAATTCCTCTTTTTGAGAGGACCAAAATTGACCTAAAGGTCATCAAATTTGGATTAGGAAAAATATGTTTTTGAAGTCAAGCCCACACGTGCAACTTGTCAAGGTCGACCACATCATCATGTAGATTCATGAAGCCCAATAGTCATGTCTTTTGACCCTTAATGACTTGTATGAATAAGAGAGACCTCAAACCTCATTTGGCATCATCACAACTCATCATTTCTCTCTCCTCATTTGATTGGGTCGTACAAATTGCAGGAGCAACTCTTATTCTCTCACACGTGTGGTTGAAAGAGGATGAATTTCAGAAGGCCGATTTTCAAGATTTGTTGTAGCATTTGACCAACGTTGACCAGGGCTATTTTGACCTCCTTTGACTGCATTTTTTGTGCCAATTTTGTTTTGTTTTGTTTTGGAGGGCCGCATTAATTGGCACAGAAACTGAGGTTTGCTGGGCTTGTTGACTGGGCTGACCGCAGGACAGAAGTGCAGACTTTGACCAAGTTTGACTGCTGTTTTATTGATTGTTTTGGGCTGACTTTGACCAGGAAAAAAGGCTGAGTTTGACTGGGTTTGACCGAGCTACAGTGTGGACTGTTTGCTATTGTGCTGACCAACATTGTCTTTCTGGTTAGGGTTGATTTGACTGCTGTTGACTGGGACAGAATTGTAGACTTTGACAGGGCTGTTTTGATCATCTATTGGCAAGTCAATTTTGACTTTATTGTGCTCTCTCTCTCTCTGTTGAACATTTGATATAATAATAAAAAGAATTGATCAAAGTGTTTTCCCCATCTTGGGGTTTTTCCCTGGCATTTGCCAAATTCTGGTGTTCTCTTGTCTTGGCTTGTCTTCCGCTTTTATTGTTCATGTTCAATCTACAGTTTCTGTCAATGTGATTGCTATTGGAAATTGTCATTGGGCTAACTAAAGAACATTGAAGAAATTGTTTTAAGCATAGAACATACCATTGTTAACTAAAATTATCAAAGATTGGGACGAACAAACTCACATTTTTTGCAGCAGAGGGGTGGTTAAACATAATGACATTTTATCAAAGAATGTGCAGCATGTGGAGGTATTTGTCGTCAGTTTGAGAACAGCTTAAAGGTGAACAGTCTCAGTGAGCTTTTTGAGGAGGCAACACTTCACAAAACAGTGAATTCCTTACTCAAGATCCATAACAGCAGAATCAGCATGGAAAAGAATCTGAATATGGATTAAGTTGATAGTGGGTGGTCCCTTAAATCGCGAGGTCTCGTGGGCATCTTTAAAATTCATTCATTTATTCACTAATAAACCCCTCAGGCTGGCAGGATGCACAATTCTGATAACATTGTAATGTCCCTTTCTAGAATTAAGCAAACAAACTTGCAATAGTTTTAAAATATTCTTTGGAACATTTTGTCAAACAGTTTGCATGATAGCCTTTCTACAAACACTTAGCATGCAAGGTAAATAACAATTTATAGAAAGGATATTCCTTCAAACGTTTAGCTGCTAGCAAGCAACTTGAGCAGAAACCCTTATACAACAAGGAACTCAAATAATTCCATGGGACAGAAATTGAAACTAACCAATTTTATCAATGAAATTTTGAAGTTTACATGCCAATATTTAATTTATGGAACCTGTAAACACTCTGAGAATTGACATGAGTTGGCTGGAAGTGGATCGCTGAAGCAATATGCCCCTCCAACGAGCTGCTGTTGCATAAGATACTCCAAGAAGGTTGCAGTCAGCTGCTCCACCATTACGTGGCCTTGCTTTAATAGATTTTGCCTGCACTAGGAAGGAGACTCAGCCTTCACTCCAGTGAAATCAGTCACTAAACTTGTTCTCGAGAGTCTCAATAAGTCGACCTCTAGGATAGGGAAATCGCCATCTCAGGAAAAGAGTAAACTCGGCCTGCCTAATAGCAATCTTGGCCTAACTATAATAAGAGTGACGCGGCATGCGAATGGAAGATAACTCACCCAGCAATTGTTAATCAGGCTCTGCCTGCTCAAGCAGTGTTATCTCCTTAACAAACTTGGCCTTCCACTATGGGTGTGCACTCCCCAATAAACCTTAATACTTTCGGCCACCTTCTAAGGCAAATTTGACCTGCAAATTGTAAGCTTGGAAAACAGTCTTCCATCAATATGACTTGGCCTTTTGATGACTCGAGGCTTGACCTCTTCAAGGAAATACTGCCTGTCAAAAAGGGGTTTGCAGATCCTCAACTAAACAACCGAATCAGCCTTCAAAGACATGACGCCGTCTGTCCCATGAACCCTTCTCTTACAGCAAATTCTGCTTCCTTCTTGAGATATTACTTAGCCTTCAATCAAGGACTGATCTGGGACTGTACAAAGGACAAGATCTCAGCCCTAATCAAAGAGTACAAAACTCGGCCTCTGCTACAATAGTATACTTGGCCTCACAATAGGATCTTAGCCTGTTTTCCTAGAAGGAACTCAGACTGCTGAAATTATCAAGCTTGGCCTGCAAGTATGTTATAATCTCAGCATGCTGGAGATAGAACTTTGCTCCAACAAACAATAATTTATTTTGCCTATACTGAGTCCTCCATGCACAACACTCTGCCCGCAAACAAATATACGATTTATGATTCGATCCACAAGTATTGGGCCTGCAAAATAACCTTCAGGGCACTAATGAGAGATCTGATGATCTCCCCTCTTGATCTCCATGTTGATCACTAGTGAAGAAATCCAAGTGATTCCTTCTCTTCCTCCAAACTGAAGCTCTAATGGGAGGATTTGTATGATCACTACCTTTCCTTTGATATGAAGCACAATTGAGAGATCTGAAGCAATCCCTCCTTGTTGACTGGCTAGGGTGTATCACTGTATAGTTGCGATACCGAAACCAATATGGCTGGATCAGCTAAGGTGGATCTTGCACCATTGAAACAACCCTCCTCACACAGGTTCTCACCCTTACCTTCAAGCTCCGAGACCTCTTAGATCAATTATCAAGACCATCTCTAATTCATCATCTCAAAGAGCGAGCTCTAGTCTTTTTATTGGCATGGGTACCAAAAAACCATGGGTCATCTGAATACCATGGGTCGCCTTTTTCCCCTTTTTGTGAAGTAATTTTATAAGGTTTTATTTCTTAATTAATCAAAAAATCACTTAATTATCTCCTTTTAATATAATTACTTAGTATCAGCTTAGAAGTGACATTGAATAATCAAATGAATTGACTCCCTGTCTCCTGACTATGGCCTGCGGGAACCCGTTAGGCTAATGAGTCATCCCCTGTGATGATAACTTGGAAAGGTACATGATGGCCTTTGAGTTAGTTACCCTTGGGGGGTAACAACAAGGATGCTTGGAAAATAAAGACAGGGTAGAAATAGTTGATATGAGTTCCTAGAGTGAGTTTGGTAGAGAAAATAGTGGTACAATATTTCCTGCCACAAAGGTTTTTCATCTATTTCATACATTTACATTTTCTTATTAACCTTTTTTCCCTTTGAACTGTTTTTGCTGAAATTTTGAGCTTTTTGCTTATCTGTATATCTATCTAACCTAGCAAATGTTTTTCTTTTATGATTTTGGCATTGTGTAGAAAGTTGCATGGAATGGTTCATGGATGATCTCTGTTTGATGTTTAAATAAACTTTCATTGTAGACTGTTTCAACCATAATAACTTGTAAAGCATGACAACAATAATATCTTGGATGTTATGATCAATAGGATTTGGGTTTTACATATTCTGAAGAATGTCTACTTAGTTCATTTTAACTTTATTTGCATATTCCATAGGATGCATTCATTGTTTACTTTTACGTTAGTTGAAGTGATTTATGACTAGTTACTTTTATGCTTACTTTAAGAAGATGTTTTGCAGGGTTCTCATGGCAATGTTACAACAAAGATATTTATTGGAAATAAGTCTAGAAATAAAGAAGCAGAAGCTGCCAGAAAGAGATTTGGGTTAGGAGATGAAGAAAACATGTTACTTAATATAGTGAGTACAAGATATATGGTTGATATTTTATTGTGTTTTGTTTGTCCTGAGATATACTGTATTTAATTTTTTTACTGTAAACGGTGCAGGAAAATAAGTTCTGTTTTTACAGATGATGTGATTGTTGGAATTTCTAAGTCTATCCGTTAGAAATTCTTCTTGTACTATCTGATTTATTTCTTCCTACTTGTTCAGTTACTTAACAAGTTATTTACCATGTAAATACTGAAAATATATACAAGTACAGTATCAACACATACAGATCATCAACTGAAAGAAAACAAGCACAAGTGACACTGTTGTTTTTGGACTAATATACCCGGAAAAACCCAATGCGGGAAAACTGGCACAGCTATTAGAGGGTTTTATTATTAAGCAGTTTCAGAATACAATCTGGGTGCCAGAAATGGCTCACCCAACAGAGAATGCCTTCGGTAGTAGTACCTCTCAGTCGGAAATAGATATACCGGCTAAATCACTGAAGGAATGATCCCACATCAACACTGCAGCACTTCTACTGCTCTCGGTCACCCTGATAGGGACTGCGTCACCCTATCTAGCTCTCCAGCTCCAATTTGCCCCACGAAATCTCCCAGCTTCAGCGTCTAGGATCTGCGTCGGCCTCTCTGGACTAGCGTCAGCCTATTTGGCCCAGCGTTAGCTTCATGGGGCTTTGCGTTAGCCTCTAGAGCCTCTGCGTCTCCAACGCTGGCCCTCCTCAGGCTCTAGGCAGCTCCTGGCTGCCTCTGCGTGGCCTCTAGTTGGCTCTGCTCAACCCTCTTCCGGCTTTTGCACTGATGTTCTCGGTACTATCTCCGCCTCTTTGCTACTGTATTCACTGCCCCTCAACTGCAACTCTGATCACTCCTTCGATTTCCTCAGCAAGCCCTGTCCCAGAAAATCAAATTCTTGATCAACTCGGTGTGTTTTCCAACTGACCCTCAAGCCTTCTCTTATACTTTTCTCATTGGTCTATCAATGACCGAGATTAAATCTCTAATCAACAACTAAAATTAGATTTGGCTTGATCCATGATTTTTGGACCATTCTAACCCACTGTTATATTAATTCACATTAATATTTTATTTTTCCTAAGTTTAGACTTAGGAACTCCATTAAAAATATTAATTATTTTAATATTTCCTAAACTGGTTAGATTTTGCCCAAACCATTTCTAGATTTTGGAGATCTCATGTGCTTTAGCCTTTCCACCAATTTTCGTGGCTAGAGCACATCCGATGCTACCCCAAATCAACACTCCCTCTTAGCGAGGACTGTGTTCTAGTGATACTCTTCACTGAGTATCACCTTGATCATCTGGCATCGGTCCCTGTGCTGATGCTAGGCCTGCTACCCAACATCCTCTACACTGTTGCATCATGTACTGCTAGCCATGGCCCTGCCACTGCCACTGCTACATCTGTACGGCAGATCCCTCTGCATTGGTGCTGCTGCCCATGGTCCTACCACTGCCATTGCTACATCTACACTACATCCCCTCTCATCAAGCTGCATCGTGCTGCCCATAACATTGCCACTGCTAACTGCTGCACTGTAACTCAGTCACTGAGAAGCAAGTAATTGATCCTCCCAACTTTGACATCTCTGTCAGGCTAGAAACACTTCCGATGCTGAAGCTCCCTCTGTCGCTGACAAGTGCTTCCTCTACAAACCTATGCGCTTGTTGGGTGAAAATATGTTCGTTTAATTCTGTTGTAGTACTTGCCCAACTATTTAATTTGTCAATCCGAGGTCCGTACTACGTAGACTTATGAGACACATGCACTATATATGCAGGACTGAAGTGGAACTAGTTTAATCTAAATTACTGAAATCAAATTAATCTAGGAAGGCATTGAAACATTAACTATGAAAGCAGGAAATTGCATAAAGGAAAAGCAATACAACATGTGAAGAATTGAATGACAAACAACATATGTGAGCTCACAACAATAAAACTATCTCAAATTATATTACAATAATTAAATTACAAATCATGAAAGCATAACAATAAAAGATGAAAAACTAAGAATTCTTTCCATTATTCATTATATCAAAATGAAGAGAGAGCACTCTCTTATATACATATCCAATATTCTCTCAAGCACTCTCAACTAATTTCCCATTATTAGAAGATATGATCCCACAAATCTCTCAAGCATTTTTAACTACTTTCCCATTATTACAAAATATAATCCCTTTGAATCCTCCATAAATCTCTCACATATCTTGGATAAGATATGCCAACCAAATCCTCCATGATTTTCTCATAATTATCTCCTTAATATGGTGGAGGAGATATGGATAAGATATGCCAACCAAATCCTCCATGATTTTCTCATAATTATCTCCT
>APFE030253953.1:0-13896 GCA_000404065.3 Pinus taeda | reverse complement strand
ATTCTTCACATATTTCTTACACATCACAAAACTCACATATTCTTGAGATATATATAAAAATATGTATATTTTCTAATAATTAATCATAAATTCACTTTAATACAAAAATGAATAAAATGGAAAATAAGAAGGTGAAACCCAAATGTATGTATGAAGATGATATGATAAAAGGTCAATGGGATGATGAAATGTAAGGAATAGTGAAGAAAAGGGTAGATGAAAATATGACATTTATGAGTCCCAACATCCTCCCCAACTGAACTTGTATGTCCTCATGCAACCATGCATGGGTCTCTTTAAGAACATTTGGCATCTTGAACTTTGGCTTTACATGATGATGTCTTCTAATAATGAATGTTTCCAGGATATGTGAAAGACATGAGTAACAACTTACATTTTCTTATGGTTGGTTCTTGTGTGACAACCATGAATACAAAGAATGTTGGTTCTTGTGTTAACAACATTCATTTCGTTTTTCTATTCTCTTTTCTTCAATAATAATGTAAACACTCACTGAAAATCATAATGTGCATAAGGAAGCCTTTTTGTAATATTAATGAAGCATGCCAATATTGCGTATGAAGCAAAGTGCAACAAAGTATCATTGGAAAATAAATGTTGGTGAATGGTAAATGAAGTGATAGTGGTGAAGAAATGGAATCATGGTAGTGAATATGTAGTGAATATAGTTCTCCCCCCCCCCAACTGAGTTGGTTGCATGTCCTCATGCAACTTGACATGGCTCATGAAAGGAAATGTAGCATGGTGAGGGAATTTTCCAAAATATGCAAGTTAGCATATAAGGAATTGCATGATTAAAGATTAGAAAACAACATACCTCTACATATCCTAGAATGATGAACTATGCAATAGGAATGTAGCTACTGCTGCTGCTGGCTCAGGAAAATGTGACTGATGTTGTTGTAACTGGATCCTGGGAAATGAAGGAATCTGAACTGCTGATGCTGAATCATGGAAAAGATAAACGCTGAAAGTGGAACTGTGGTACTCTCATAGATCAGAGTGAATGCTGCTGTAACTGCTGAGGGAGTCGTGAAAAAGTGTATAGTCTTCACTCGCTACAAACCCGATGGTACAATTCTAAACATGCGAATGAATGTGTCGATGTCGAGCATGAATAGAAATCATTGGATTACCGGCCATTGATGTATGCCGTTAACTAATGCGAGGCAACTCACCATTGATGTCAATGAGTGCCAAGGTACCGGAGTACATCTTGCGAAGTGCGAATGGATGTGTCGAGGTCGAGCCACTTGCAAGATCAGAAGATCAAGGGACATTGATGTATTCCCATGATTGCCAGCAAGAGAACTTGCCATTAAGGCATGCAAGCCTCTAGGTACTCAAAAGGAACTCTAGTCTATTTCCCAGATAAGGTGTTGATGTCGATGGGGCAAGACTTGTTAAAAGGTGGGCCTTAAGGAATCCCACATCAGTCAACGCGAGTCTGTACAAAAAGATTTGGTAGGACTATAAATGGAAAGAACTCACGGACAAGCAGTGTGGATCAGCATGGTTAGGAAATCAAGGCAATGTAATCATGGAAAGGGAATGAGTTTTATTCAGAAGGCAAACTAGAAGGCAAAAATAAACTGAAAAGGATAAAGGGATGTATGCGATTCAGAAAAATAGGCGTGTGTGAAGTCGTGAAAGATAAGGAAATGGAAGATGGGCTACAACATAAGGATGGTCTAGGCGTTTGGAAGGAAAAAGGTGAGTAGTTATGACGCAAAAAGGATCTTTGTGTAGTGGAAAATGTCATGATATGTGCAGTGAAGAATTAGTTCCTTCAAGCGTCCAATGATGCATGTTTCATTGTGATTTCGAAAAATCACTTTTGCATTAGATTGTCTTCACTCTGAAAAACTTAGCACCATTCCTACATAAAAATTGTCACCTCTGTGTGACATCTCCATCTATCATTCCTGTATGAAGTGACTTCAAAAAACAAATTAGCTCAATTTCAAGAATTTATGAAATGTCCATTTTTTTTAATTATTTTTCGAAGTTACACTAATTGTGGATGAAAAGGGTGTCGTATTGTAATGTTGAGCTTTCTGCATAAGCTTCTCATTGACCTACACATAACACCAATCTCATTTCACTTGTTAGTATATGCATCCTAACTTTTGCCCACAAATTCACAAAAATCCAACATACTTTTATTTCCCCCCAACTAGAAATATTGCATGTCCCCATGCAATGTATTCATTGATTGTGCAATACTTTTTCAAAATGTTTTTATTGGTTTGCAGGAAAATGGATTTAAAACATTTGAAAAGCCGTTGTATTTGTTAGGGAACAAGTAGTGAGTCTATGAATGAATGAGGGCAAATTTTTTTTATTTTTTTTTTAAACAACAAATTGTTATTTGTATGTTTGAACAAAATTAAAATGAAAACATTATTTTAGCATGTATGTTTGGTGTTGAATTAAACAATTAAAAAAAATAAAATTGCCCTCATTCATTCATAAACTCACTACTTGTTCCCTAACAAATACAACGCCTTTTCAAATGTTTTAAATCCATTTTCCTGCAAACCAATAAAAATATTTTGAAAAAGTATTGCACAATCAATGAGTACATTGCATGGGGACACGCAATATTTCTAGTTGGGGGGGAATCAGAGTATGTTGGATTATTTTTTTTGTGAATTTATGGGCAAAAGTTAGGATGCATATACTAACAAGTGAAATGAGATTGGCGTTATGTGTAGGACAACGAGAATAATGTTGAGCTTTCTGCATAAGCTTCTCGTTGCCCTACACATAACGCCAATCTCATTTCACTTGTTAGTATATGCATCCTAAACTTTGCCCATAAATTCACAAAAAAAATAATCCAACATACTCTGATTCCCCCCCAACTAGAAATATTGCGTGTCCCCATGCAATGTACTCATTGATTGTGCAATACTTTTTCAAAATGTTTTTATTGGTTTGCAGGAAAATGGATTTAAAACATTTGAAAAGGCGTTGTATTTGTTAGGGAACAAGTAGTGAGTTTATGAATGAATGAGGGCAATTTTTTTTCTTTTAATTGTTTAATTCAACACCAAACATACATGCTAAAATAATGTTTTATTTTTAATTTTGTTCAAACATACAAATAACAATTTGTTGTTTAAAAAAAAAAATTAAAAAATTTTTGCCCTCATTCATTCATAGACTCACTACTTGTTCCCTAACAAATACAACGGCTTTTCAAATGTTTTAAATCCATTTTCCTGCAAACCAATAAAAACATTTTGAAAAAGTATTGCACAATCAATGAATACATTGCATGGGGACATGCAATATTTCTAGTTGGGGGGAAATAAAAGTATGTTGGATTTTTGTGAATTTGTGGGCAAAAGTTAGGATGCATATACTAACAAGTGAAATGAGATTGGTGTTATGTGTAGGTCAACGAGAAGCTTATGCAGAAAGCTCAACATTACAATACGACACCCTTTTCATCCACAATTAGTGTAACTTCGAAAAATAATTAAAAAAAATGGACATTTCATAAATTCTTGAAAATGAGCTAATTTGTTTTTTGAAGTCACTTCATACAGGAATGATCGATGGAGATGTCACACAAAGGTAACAATTTTTATGTAGGAATGGTGCTAAGTTTTTCAGAGTGAAGACAATCTAATGCAAAAGTGATTTTTCGAAATCACAATGAAACATGCATCATTGGACGCTTGAAGGAACTAATTCTTCACTGCACATATCATGACATTTTCCACTACACAAAGATCCTTTTTGCGTCATGACTACTCACCTTTTTCCTTCCAAACGCCTAGACCATCCTTATGTTGTAGCCCATCTTCCATTTCCTTATCTTTCACGACTTCATGCACGCCTATTTTTCTGAATCGCATACATCTCTTTATCCTTTTCAGTTTATTTTTGCCTTCTGAATAAAACTCATTCCCTTTCCATGATTACATTGCCTTGATTTCCTAGCTATGCTGATCCACACTGCTTGTCTGTGAGTTCTTTCCATTTATAGTCCTACCAAATCTTTTTGTACAAACTCGCGTTGACTGATGTGGGATTCCTTAAGGCCCACCTTTCAACAAGTCTTGCCCCATTGACATCAGCATCTTATCTGGGAAATAGACTAGAGTTCCTTTTGAGTACCTAGAGGCTTGCATGCCTTAATGGCAAGTTCTCTCGCTGGCGATCATGGGAATACATCAATGTCCCTTGATCTTCAGATCTTGCAAGTGGCTCGACCTCGACACATCCATTCGCACTTCGCAAGATGTACTCCGGTACCTTGGCACTCATTGACATCAATGGTGAGTTGCCTCGCATTGGTTAACAACATACATCAATGGCTGGTAATCCAATGATTTCTATTCATGCTCGACATCGACACATTCATTCGCATGTTTAGAATTGTACCATCGGGTTTGTAGCGGGTGAAGACTATACACTTTTTCACGACTCCCTCAGCAGTTACAACAACATTCATTCTGATCTAAGAGTACCACAGTTCCACTTTCAGCGTTTATCTTTTCCATGATTTAGCGTCAGCAGTTCAGATTCCTTCATTTCCCAAGATCCAGTTACAACAACATCAGTCACATTTTCCTGATCCAGCAGCAGCAGTAGCTACATTGCTATTGCATAGTTCATCATTCTTGGGTAAGTAGAGGTATGTTGTTTTCTAATCTTTAATCATGCAATTCCTTATATGCTAACTTGAATATTTTGGAAAATTCCCTCACCATGCTACGTTTCCTTTCATGAGCCATGTCAAGTTGCATGAGAACATGCAACCAATTCAGTTGGGGGGGGAGAACTATATTCACTACATATTCACTACCATGATTCCATTTCTTCACCACTATCATTCCATTTACCATTCACCAACATTTATTTTCCAATGATACTTTGTTGCACTTTGCTTCATATGCAATATTGGCATGCTTCATTAATATTACAAAAATGCTTTCTTATGCACATTATGATTTTCAGTGAGTGTTTACATTATTATTGAAGAAAAGAGAACAGAAAAATGAAATGAATGTTGTTAACACAAGAACCAACATTCTTTGTATTCATGGTTGTCACACAAGAACCAACCATATTCATGGTTGTCACACAAGAACCAACCATAAGAAAATGTAAGTTGTTACTCATGTCTTTCACATATCCTGGAAACATTCATTATTAGAAGACATCATCATGTAAAGCCAAAGTTCAAGATGCCAAATGTTCCTAAAGAGACCCATGCATGGTTGCATGAGGACATGCAACAAGTTCAGTTGGGGAGGATGTTGGGACTCAGAAATGTCATATTTTCATCCACCTTTTCTTCACTATTCCTTACATTTCATCATCCCATTAACCTTTTATCATATCATTTTCATAAATACATTTGGGTTTCACCTTCTTATTTTCCATTTTATTCATTTTTGTATTACAAGTGAATTTATGATTAAATATTAGAAAATATACATATTTTTATATATATCTCAAGAATATGTGAGTTTTGTGATGTGTAGGAAATATGTGAAGAATTAATATCTCCTCCACCATATTAAGGAGATAATTATGCAAGCCTATTCCTAAGGAGAAAATCATGGAGGATTTTGTTGGCATATCTTATCCATATCTCCTCCACCATATTAAGGAGATAATTATGAGAAAATCATGGAGGATTTGGTTGGCATATCTTATCCAAGATATGTGAGAGATTTGTGGAGGATTCAAAGGGATCTTATTTTGTAATAATGGGAAAGTAGTTAAAAATGCTTGAGAGATTTGTGGGATCATATCTTGTAATAATGGGAAATTAGTTAAGAGTGCTTGAGAGAATATTGGATATGTAATTATGAGAAGGTTATCTTCCTCATGTATATAAGAGAGTGCTCTCTCTTCATTTTAATAGGGGAATGAATAATGAATAATAGAGAATGGAGATTAACTTTGATTCATATTCTTTTATTGTTATGCTTTCATGATTTGTAATTTGATTCTTGTAATATAATTTGAGATAGTTTTATTGTTGTGAGCTCACATATGTTGTTTGTCATTCAATTCTTCACATGTTGCATTGCTTTTCCTTTATGCAATTTCCTGATTTCATAGTTAATGTTTCAATGCCTTCTTAGATTAATTTAATTCCAGTAATTTAGATTAAATTAGTTCCACTTCAGTCCTGCATATATAGTGCATGTGCCTCGTAAGTCTACGGACCTCGAATTGACAAATTAAATAGTTGGGCAAGTACTACAACAGAATTAAACAAACATATTCTCACCAAACACACTTTGATCAAATGTCATGACTGAGGGTGGCATGAGTGGAATCCAATCTGTTGTGCATATAGCATTGTCACCTCTAAGTTTGTACAAACAACGTGTTGATAATTTGAGTTTAGGATCCCTTGGGAGTTACAACATTCTTGGTGCAATACCAGGGCTCACCACTTCTTAATGTTGTTGTCGAGGAGGTGTCTAAGTAGATGTTATTCCTACTTGAACATTATTTTCTATTTTGCATACCATTTTTGAAAAAAAAAAAAAAAAAAAAAAAAAAAAAAATCATGCCTCATAGGATTAGGGATAATCAAGGAAAATTCTTACCAAAAACTCCCACACCCTCAAGTAGTCAACCTTCACTCTTCTTTGGTGATTGTGAGCTTCCCTCTATGACTACAAGGGAATTAGAAGACCCTCTAGGTGAGCAACTTGAAATTTTTGAAGAACCTATTAGGGAAGAAGAAGAACCCACTTCACCTACCCAATCTGTGGTTGAAAACATGGACAATGAGGCTTTCCCTATCAGAGAGACCAATGGAGAGGCTAAAATGAAGAATATAAGCCCTACTTCCCTTCCACACTTCCATGTCTTAACATATGAGGACCTTGACATCTTCATGTTTGAATTTGTTGTTGTTTGTAGGACCTATGACTATGCCTATGATGAGCAGAAGATAAAGTTAATACCCTCTACCCTTAAGATGCAGCCTCGCGATGGTTTATGGGTTTGCCTGAGGGTAGCATCACTACCTAAGCCCAAATGCAACATGCCTTCAATAGCAAGTAGAGGGACTACTATAGGTCCAAGGAAACTAAGGAAGAAATATTTAGGATGACTCTTAGACCTGATGAATCGCTAGAGGACTATGAGGAGAGATTTAAACTCAGTTATAGGAGGGCCAACTGTACCCTTGATCCTGAGTCACTCGAGTTAGTTCTTCTCCTAGGGATCAGGGAGGATATGTTGGAAACCCTCAACATGTTGTCTAGAGGAGATATCTATCAGTTATCATATGATGAAATCAAAACAGTATTCAAGAATCACTCTAAGGTTGTCAGGAAGAAGGCTAGGGCTAGTCAAGGCTTGGTCAGTTCCTCTCCCTCCACAACATCCATCAAGAATGAGAGGGAACATGCTGGAGGATTTAAAGAGTGAAATGTTGCATACCTTTTCATTGCAAATGGATGCCATGCAAATCAAAAGAAAGCAAGAGGAAGCAAAATGGGCACTATCTATTTTCTGCCCTGGATGCACCAAAAGACATCCTAGGAATGAATGCCCATTGAATGTCATAAAAGTCTCCCTAGTCTGTGAAGAAAATCATGCAATAGACAAATTCCCTTCTTTTCCAGGACTAAAAGTTGTATACCAAGGGGCAGAATACGAGTCAGAGAAACTCTACTTCATTAATCAAAGAGGACCTCAAGGACCTCAACCATATCAACAAGGCATGCAAGGTGCACACTACTCTTATTACAATCCAAATCATAATGCACCTTTGCAACCTTGGTAATCTTCCACTCATCCATCCTGGTCCACACCTCTTTCTTGGCCTTGCGCTCCTCCATATCCTCCTCAACCTATCAACCATCATTTTTAGCCATATCCACCCCAATCATCTCAATGGGGCAACCCATCACAAAGGTGGAGGCCTCAAGTCAACGAGCCTCCTGCTTTACTGCCTCCACCCCAACCTCAACCATAACACACTCATCCTACTCCACCTAAGCAACCTCAAATGCCTCCTCAACCAAATTCGAACCCGAACAGCAAGCAAGCACAACAGGTCTACAATGGAGAGACATCGTATCTTGCTTATGTTGTGGAAATCTAGGAGATCAACCTTCGGTCTGGGAGAGTGCTCCGAGATAATAACCCACCTTCTCCACCTGAAGAGCTTGAATAAGAGAAGGAGGAGAGTGCTCCTCAAATAAATCCACCTCCATTTCTTGAGAGGTTGATCCACCCTAGCCAGCACACCCGAGAGGAGGTTAAACTTCTGGGAGAATTGAAAATTTTGTGTATTAAGATACCCCTTCTCCAGGCCATTAAATATGTTCCCATCTATAATAATATTATCAAGGAGAAATGTTTCAAAAATCTTGGGAGAAGAAAAAGAGACACCTCCACCATAAATGTTGTTGGGCAACTATCTGATTTGATGTGTGGGAGGGTGATCTTCCCGAAATATCTAGACCCTTGAAGCCTAGTAGTGGATGTTCACATTGATGGCCTTATATTCCCTAATACCCTAATCGATCTTGGGGATGTAATCAATGTGATGACTAAGGGAACCATGCTAAATTTGAATCTCCAATGGGCTTTAAGGAAGACCACCACAGTACTACAACTTGTAGATAGATCCACAGTTACTCCTGAGGGAGTTGTTTAAGATGTTATGGTCTCCATTGACTCTTCGGAGTATCCTACTGATTTCCTGGTTCTCCAGCCCAAAACCAAGTTTAATGGTTATCCTCTCATATTAGGAATACCATGGTTGGCCACTGTTGATGTCTACATTAGTTGTAGGGCTAGGAAGATGACCATTAAGAATGGAAATTTATCAAAACAATTGGTATTGTATCCTCTTGCTCAACCTTCTATTGACCATGACTTGCCCTTGTGGTTAGAAGAGGAGGAAGAGGATGAACTGTATCACACCACCCCCTACCCAATTTGCACTCTATATACTATTACAGGAGGGGGCCAACCTGATGAAGGTGACCTCATTGACCATATCCTTTAGAACCAACCTCCCACTCCCATACCAATTGATGAGTTGATGAAAGAATTTGGGAGTAGTCCTTGGACTAACTTATGCTTTATTGACTCAAGTCCATAACATGTCAAGATTGTAGAGTTTGGCCCGTTCAGAACCTTAAATATAAACCCTTATCTTTCATCCAAATAGGAAGAATAATTGTGCAGTGTTCTGAGGCAACACCTGGATACTTTTGGTTGGGATTATAAGGAAATGAAAGGTGTGCATCCCTCAATTTGTACTCGTCATATTTACATCAAGGAAGGATGCAAGCCTATGCACCAACCCCAGAGAATGATTAACCCAGCTTGTAACACCCCTCCCTTGTGTACTACATTATTGTAAACCTAAGCTTAGTTAAAGCTAGGTTTGATACCCTCCCTTGGGGGTTAACCTATTCAAAACCAAAGCTTAGGAAAGCTAGGTGATATGTAATATGAAAAGCAAATGTGTTTTTCAATAAATTAATAAAATAAATCACTTGGAGGGTGGAGCACCAAGAGAGAAGAGATGCTTGCCAAATCCCATGAGGAATGGGATAGAGATGAATCTTTCATGATAAGCTTCTAGATGTGATTATAGATAATATTGCATGGATTGGATATCCATCAGATGGATGGGAGATAAAGATCCAATGGACATAAAAGCTTTGCAGGAGATAAAGGAAAGATTTTATGTGGAAAAGCAACGTGGGAGATGTTATCTCAAAATCAAACCCTGGAAGGCTGTAGACTAGGAAGACTTCAAGTAACTATTTCAAACCAATCTTTTGACTAAGGCTTAGCCTCCTTAGCCTGAGAGAGCTCTCTCAAAAGGGTTATTGATTTTGACTAATAATAAGATGGCTAACTCTTGTGGAACAACATTGACAAATATGAAGGTTGGATAAACATTACATAAGTTTCCATTGGGCCTATGGAGTCAATCATACTTCAGTAAACAATGACACTGCCTTTACATAGAAGTCAGGGCACTTAGCATTTAGATGTTCATAACACAACTCATATAAAACCACAGTTCATAAATGCATACAGGAAATTAGAGCACAATCAGTGAATTCTGAGTGATTACACATCTATGCAACTGTAAAAGACATTAAGGAAAGAATAAATCACACATTCTGAACATGGAAATCCTTCATGAATCCTGAGAAGAAAAACAGCCAACTTATATTACTGAACTCTGTTTATACATAAGCCAAAACAGTATTTTGTTATAAAATTTCCAACCCTCATTACATTGTTGTTTCAGCTATATATAGAATCCTTATTCTAACTAATTCGAGCTTCCTCCTCCAGCATGAGGAATTTGATTAACTCGATATTTTATCTCTATGCACCTTTCAGCTATTTAACTAACTATTTAATCAATTAAGTGCTGACTTTGAATTTAAAAAGTCCTAAATTAACTATGACCTAACTCATTTCCATGCATTAGTGGCTTCTCCTTGTTCTTTGACACCTGGTCCTCTTTCGATTTGGATGAGCTGGATATTTAATACTCCATATTGACCTTGAACGCTGAATCTTTAACTGTCCAGTAGTATTAGGAGATGTCCCTTGCTTCTCGGTTCCTGTTTTCCTCAATTTGCTCGAATGTATAACAGCATGTTTCTAGCCTTTAATAACCCAAGATATGGAACATTGATGGGTGGAGGAGAACCAATAGGAGTGGAATATGATTTAAGTTAAAAACTTTTAAAACTCTAAATCCTAAATGAGAAAAATAAAATGAAATCAACTTTAACACAGACCTTTGTCATCAGACTAGGACAGGCAATTATATGCATCAAACTTTTAGTTCTAAGTGATAAAAGGAGATAAAGACGAGATTTTTCGGATAAGACCTAGGCAAATGGAAAAATCCATAAAGAGGGACATCGCTAATGGTAACTAAATCATGAAAGAGGGTACTAAATACCCAGTGCATCGATCAATTGAGGACAGTTGATCCTTGGCAAGATCTTCGGCTCGGGGGAACCTGAGGTGATTCATGGCTAGGTGGTGGTGCTCCTCCCTCCAAGTGAGATTTAGTTGGTGTTATTTGCATGGAATGTTTGTATGTTGACTCTTACTCTCTCTCTCTCTGTTATTGTTCCAATTTTCCTATGAGGAGGTCTCTTAGTTCTGAGAATAATTGAATGAATTGTATATGCTTAAGTATTAATAGATTTAATGGTGTTTTCCTCTATTTTGATGAGATTCACTTGCATGGTATGGTGTTTATATTTATCCATACTTGTTATGAAGTCAAATCATTTAGCTCAGATATGTTGATGGTTGATTTCCTATCTTTATATTTGTTTCCTATTTTTAGAATGGTTAAATCGTTTAGCTTAGGAGTATAGAAGTTGTGTAGTCGATGAATGTATGCATATAACTAATTATTTCACTTCAGATAGCAATGAAATATTTGTTGAATCTAATCTTCGACCTCATTAAAGGCACTCAAGGAAAATAGAGTGTCTCTAACTTATCTGATATTATTTATACCTTAAGACTTTGGTGCATGCAAACAATTATGGAGTAATGTTGCTAGTTGTATAATGAGGTAGTATTGTCTATGCCCTACATGAGCTATATCAATTAAGCGCAATAGACTCATAGTAATATTCTATTACATATTAATGAGGGTGTTGTCAAAGGGTTTAATGGTTGTATGTTATGATTTTCCTTAAGAGTTAATCTGAATTATAACCTCTGACAATTGGATCTAAATGTTCTACTGGTTGGGGAATAATGTAGGTAATCTTGCATGTGCATATTAAACAGTAGTAACTTTGCAAGCCCGTGCTAGCAGGAAATGTTTTATTGTTGTTACTTGGAATATTGTATGAAGACACAAAAGTTATGGTAAGGATTGCATATTAAGAGAGCATGGGATAGTACACCTAGTATATGACTCATCACCTGGATCTCTCACAGCGGTTATGATCCTTGATTCACTGAACTAGTGACAACTATGAAATATAACTGTAACTGATATAAAAATCAATAATTTTATGGGGTCTAAAGGTTATTTTCCTAGGTGGGTGTTGTGTTGTACAACAACCCCCCATTTCTATCAAACTTTTACACAAAACTTTCAATAAGAAATGGGTCCCTTTTTGAATAAACTTAGTTAGATTTGTGAGTTAATAAATAAAACTGGTATTGACCTCATTACAAGAAAAATCTTTATCAAAAGGCCCGACATAAATAATTCATTCTATAAAGCCTTCTGATAAAAAATAAAGTGTTCCTTTAAAATATTATAAATAATTCTACATTGCGATAAAGCGATTGGAGATGGCATATCGCGATGATAAAGGGACACTCACAAACAAAGACTCATCCAATCCTCCAATCCGATGAAAGAAATCGTAATCGGCAATGTGAATGATAAAGGGACATACGTAAAGGCCTCATCAACTGCTCCGATCCGATTAAGGAAATCGCAATCAGCAATCGGCAATATCAAATGACAGAGAAGTGCAAGCCAAGCCCCATTTGCAATCAATCAATTGGGCACGCATCTCAATAGAAAAAGCATACACTAAAATGATTTGCATGCATAATACTCCACTCCGTTATAATATTACTTTTCAGCAATCGAAGATATTCATTGCAAGTCACTAAACCTCTCCCTTTGAAACTCCAGATTGCGATTTGTGATTTACCCCCGATCGCCGATCAAGGAAATTCGAAGACACGCTTGAAATAACCATTTATACGATCAAAGAGATGGGTATTTATGGTACTTATTTACCACGATTGGCGATTCGAACAGCTATTAAATTTTACAGTTAAGAATAAGTCCTTTTAAAGATTTCATTCGTGGTAATTCTTAATTGCATCTGATTTATCATATGTTGATCACCATAATTCTGATCATTTTCATATTGGCTTTTAGCGGTGATATCTCTGTGTTACGGTTTGCAATTGTCTGTGCAGAGTTTCTTTGAACTCATGAATCCTGAGAAGATGGGGAAGAAATCTAAGAAGACCAAAGCAACTCCTGTGGCCAAAGAACCAAGGCCGAGCAAGAAGGGATTAATATTAGATACAACATGCCTCGGTCTGGGAAATGCTAGCTGGGAAAGCATTTATAATCTGATAGAAACAGAGGAGCCCAAAGAATTAGACGAGGAAGCCACAACCGATTCAACCAACAATTCAGAGGGGACTCTCAAAGAATTGGCATGTTCATACCTTCACAGGATAGCAGCGCAGGCCAAAACTTTGCCATATACTGATGTGGTTAGATGGGTTGTTGAGAAAATCCCAACTTCAGATAGAACATTTTCCACGGATGATGCAAAGATATTCGGCTCATTCAAGCCTAAAGATCTCAGGCAAATGTACCATCTGCCTCCACCTGAGAAACAATATAACAAGGCATTCCTGGAAGAATTTGCAAAAGAAAACAACTTGGAGTCGGACCCTATCAAGCACTAGAGGCATTTCCCGGAGAAACATAAACACGAGTCATCGGGTAACTATTCTGTCGACTCATTAGCTTCTCCTTATTGTTATGCTGGAGCCATGATGTGTAGACTGTGGGGACAACATGATTCTGCCAAATTTACTGTAGAAATGGTCCCATTAATGGAAGCCGCAATTAATGGTTATGTTATGGATTGGGCAAATATTTTATCTGATAGGCTAGCCACTGAGATATTAGAGTACAGAAGGAAAGCATATACAACTTCTCGGATCATTCCCCCTTTCTGCTATAGTGCATATATTCTGGATATTATTTGTTTTAATTTTGAATACCCGATACTCGGATGGAAGTGGACTTCCCAAGATCTGAATCCTATTCACATTTACCACAAACAGTTGTGGAAGGAACACTATAAAAATCACCTG
>APFE030253927.1:10339-42284 GCA_000404065.3 Pinus taeda | reverse complement strand
TTTCAAAGTAAGACAGGCCTCACCCCACTTCCTGTTAGAGAAAGAGAAAGGTTGACTGAAGAACCTACTCTTGCTGAACTAAGAAAGGAGATAAAAGGCAAGAAGAAAACCAAGACCCAATTGAAGGAATTAATAAAGCCATTAGTTATCAAAGAGACACCGCAATCATCATCAAAGGAGAAAATCAAGCACAAGAAAAATGCACCAGGGTCAAGTGGAGTTGAACAGGTATCAAGAATCAAAACCAGAATTCAGTTAAGTAAATAAAAAGGCAAATCAATAGCTGTGGAAGAAATTCCAATATCAAAAGCTAGCTTAAATGATTTGCTTGAGGCAATTGATTTTGAGCAAGCTAAATCAGTGCAGGTTGAGTCAATGCATATTGACCTAACTCAATCATCACCAGAAAGCACCAAAAAATCAAAGGCCTCAAAGAGGTTAAGGTTTGAGGAACCTGGTAAAGAATTTATGTTCAAACCACGGAGGCCAGTCACCAGGAAGCAAATTAAAGAAGCTGAGCAATTGCACAGGGAAGAGGTAGCTGTGAAGATGCCTGCAACAGAAGTAATTGAACAACCGCCTAAAACAGAGTAGGCAGAGAAAATGAAGAAAAAACCCTATACAAGAAGACAGGCAAAAGAAATGGAGAAGCAGTTGCCCAGAACAGAAAAAACAAAAGAAATCAAGAAGAAAGATCTGAATAAAAAGGTTCCCATTTCCAAAGAAACAAAGACTACATCTTCAAAAGAACAATGGGAGGCAACCGAAAAAGAAGTGGCTGAGATGGAGAGGGTCGTAGCAGAAATCGCAGCCATGGAAAAGGAGGTTGCAAAACTAAAAGCACAGCTAAATAAGTTAGCTGCCAAATAAAATTTCACATTTTAAAAGTCAGGTGCTGCTCCAAAGTTTTGCTTTATTCTACTTAAGTTCATTATAAAATTTCACATTTTAAAAGTCAGGTGCTGCTCCAAAGTTTTGCTTTATTCTACTTAAGTTCATTGTTTTTTAAGGCATGTAAGCACGGCATATAAAATTAAGGTAAATTAGGAATTTTGAAGCCAGAAGCAGAACTGTTACAGTCACAAAGAATATTGATACGTTCATTAAAGACTGTGTTTTTGAAAAGAACAGCAGTTTCGTAGCGCGCTACGAAACTGCTGTAGATGTTGTTTTTTGAAAAAAATAACAAGTTTAATGATGAGGTTAGCAGATTTTGAAGAAAAGGCCTAATGAACATCAAGGAAATCAGATGAGGCTATCAGGGCCATTCAAATAATGACAAGTGTCCATCCTTCAGAAAAGTAAAATATTTTGTCTTAAGCCATAGCTTTAATAAAGGTACTTTATTACCGGTGGTTAGGGTTTGGCTGAAGATGCATACGAGGATGTGGGCTTGTACACTTGTTCAATCAATAGGGCTTCCAGCATATCTGGAAAGATGGTGACACTCATCAATTTTGAAGTATTAAAGAACTGGGAACATATTGCTTAAATTTCGAAGGATGGTGGGAAACAAGGACTGAGAAAACAGGGGTTTTATTATTATGATCAATGAACCATCAGCACATTCAGCATCCAAGGCTAATCTGGTTTCATGCATCCTTATCTCAGCTATCACGGCCATAACTAAAGGAGACAGCTGTCGAAGATCTAGAAAGGAATCATGATACGAGGAGAATAAATTTAGAGTTTAAGTTTGATTAGAACTCTTTTGTAATTACAGTTCAATGCTTAGTAGATTTAATGAGTCTGTTAAGATAGATAAGGATAAGTTAATGTCAGTCATCGAGCTCCCCTCATGCTGGAGGAGGAAGCTCAAAGTAGTTAAGAATGCTTTCCTATATATAGAGAAAACTCTGATGTAATGGGGGTTGGATATTTATGCAAAAAACAGTGTTTTTATGGGCCTATGTACAAGACTTTTTACAGTAATAGAAAGATTGCTTATTCTTCTCAAGATTCATACTTTGTTAAAATGCTCAAGATGTATGTGGTTCTGTCTGATCTTTTATGTTTTACAACTTTATAAGTATACAATCACTCTGAATTCACCTAGTGCTCAGACTTCCTGTGTATACTTATTAGTTGGGGTTCTTGTCCTTCATGTTTTACAGCTCTTTAGGTACACAATCACTCTGAATTCACCTAGTGCTCAGACTTCCTGTGTGTACTTACGAGTTGATGGTTATTTGAGAAATGTCTTGAATGTTTAAACATTACATGCCTTGGCTTCTATGAATGAGCAGTTGATAGTTTATTGAAAATATGTTTGACTCCATGAGCCCAATGGAAGAAATGTTATGTTGTCTGTCCAACAGCATGTTTACTAAATTTTCATTTCAAGAGTTAGCCCTCTTTGTGCTTAAAGATAAATCAATAGTTTTTTTTGAGAGAGCCCTCTCAGGTTAGGGAGGCTAATCCTTAGCTAAAAGTCTGGTCTGAAATAGTTACATAAGGTCTTACTGGTTAGCAGCCATCAGTACTGGTTTTGTGATAACACATTACAACACAGTGTAGTGTGACTCTGGGGAGCCAACATAGTATATCATCAAAAGATACTACCAAAATTTTTCCAAGGAAGGGTTTGAAAGTGGAATTTATCAAATCTTTAAATGTGGAAGGTGCATTAGTAAGGCCAAAGGGCATGACCAAAAATTCATAATGACCTTCATGAGTTCTAAATTTTGTTTTCGGAATGTCTTGTGTTTTCATTCTAATTTGATGATATCCTGAATGAACATCCAACTTTGTGAAGTAAATTGTTCCTTTTAGTTCATCTAATAATTCGTCAATGAGAGGGATGGGAAACTTACTTTTAATAGTGATTTTATTGATCTCTTTATAATTCAAACACATATGCCATGATCCATCCTTCTTGTGCAACAATACTACAGGAGAAGAGAAAGAACTTTGGCTAGGTTGAATTATACATGTCTCTAACATTTCTACAATCAAAAGTTAAATTTCACTCTTTGGGGCATAAGGATATCTGTAAGATCTAATGCTTGGAGGAAGACTTCTTGGAATCGAGTGAATAGCATTATCATGATCTTGAATCGGTGGGAGACCCTTAGGAGTATCAAATACCTTGAATGGTTGTCAAGGACTCTTTGGAGATCTGGAGAAATGGATTATTTAGATGTTTGAACATCTATTGAACATAATCGTGAAATTTCCCCTCATTGCTCCTTCTTCAAAAGCTTTTTCATGCCATTTGATTTGATAATCTTCCAAGATTTCCATGTGATACCCCTTAAGTCAATTTACATTCCTTTCGAAAAAAAATCAAGAAAAATTCTTGAAAATTAAAATTTATCATCCCCAAAAATTGTAACCATTTGACTCTTAATACAACATTCAGACTACCCATTAAAATGGAAAGCATTTGATTATTCAATACATATTCCCCCATGGTTATATTAATATTATGGCACTTCCCTGAGCAATTTATAGTTCCTCTATTTGTAACCATCACTTGATACTTTGCTGCTAGATATAGAAAGCAATTCAGATCCTTGGCTATCTTACAATGAATAAAATTATGAATACTACCTAAATCAATCAGCACTATTACCTCTTTCTTCTTGATATATCCCTTCTATCTTGAGGGTTTGATCAGCAATAACACTTCCATCTCTATAGTTGTCAATGGTAAACCTCCTTGCTGCCATAATTTTCCTTTCAACTTTTTTTGCCACCCTGAATGCATTCTCCAATGACTTAGGTTCCCAAAGGAGAACCTTATGTTGGATGTTATCATTTAAAGTCCCTATGAATAAATCAATCATATTCTCATTTGAAATATCAGCTACCTTGATATTCAATATTTGGAAATCCTCATTGTGCTCCCCAATTGAACCCTTTTGTTTGATATTTATCATTTGGCTAAAGAAGGTATTGTTCTTTGTATCCTCATAATGTGTTATGAATTCCTCCATAAAAATTGTCACAAGTGACTATTTCTTTACGATAAAAAAGCCATTGATACTATATAAATTTATTGGGTTCTATATATAAAGATGCAATACGTACCTTATGTTCGTGTTGCACATCGTCTAGATCAAAGAACTGCACCATTTGTGGTATCCATGTTACTGGATCCTTGTCATCAAAATTCCTCATATCGATATTTGGAATGTGGTGGGTCTTAAACCCGATGATGGAGTCTCTAAAATCATAATTCATATTCCTTTTATTCTCATCACGATTTTCATGGAGTACCTTGTCACCATTAGGAAGCATTTATTGTGGCAACTTTGTCAAACCTTCTTTCAAACCTTTTAGGTTAATTTTCTTTTATATTTTTAAACAGTCCTTCAAACCTTACACATCTTCTTTTAAAATATTCTTCAAACCATCAATCTTAGCTTCCAGTTCATTTCTTTTTACTCTTTGCGAGAGTGAAATTTGTTGCACTTGATCTAGTAATTTTGATATATCATGTTCCATTTCTTCCTCTTTTTCATGCATCATAGTAGATCTTTCTATTGGCTTATTGGGTGCATCCATTTTTTTGTTTCAAATCATTTTGGAACCAAATAATGATATATATGCTTCAGTGTGTCCTTTGAATCACTTCAAACTAATTTTTCGAACACAAGTTATGCAAATTTAAAAAAATACACACCTTTTTCTTGCTTTTAGGAGCTCGATCTTGAAAATGTTGTATCTTTGTAATTTCTTCCCTCCCAAGTTATGAATATTCATCTTGGTTTATAATTTTATGTCTTATTTCCAACCCCACAAGTTACACCAAAATTGGATTCTTCAAGATAAAGTTATACCAAATCTCCCACGATGACCTAATTATGGACTAGTTCAATATAGATAAATTGTACGGACTGCCACATGTCACTGTTTTGACCTTCAGCCCTGGAACTCATCTCCAATAAACTAAAATCCATGCACTTTCAGTCACATCTTTTGGAATTCAAATCCAATGATCGAAGATAAAGTTATGACGATTTTCACTAGGTCACCTATTTGAGACTGAATTCTGGAGCATGTAGAAACCATAAATTCCTTTGGACCATATCTCTTAGAATATAGAGAACCAAGGTCTGAAACTTTTACAAGAATTTCATTAAGATTTCGAATCCATGTGGTAAAATTTTCAACTTTTGAAGCCTTGCAAAAAATTAAAAATAAATAAATAACAAAAAATAAAAATAATAATTAATTAATTAATTAATTAAAAAATTAAAATAAAATAAATAAATAAAAAAAAAAAAATAAAATAAAAAATAAAAATAAACAGAAGAAAAGATAGATCAACAACTTGAAAATAAATCTCTTCAAGTGAAAACGCAGCAATTTGATTTCCAAACATTGCACCAAGACATTAATCTCTTTTGTAAAAGAGGGGTTGTTGGACTGTTACGAGAGAGGACCGCGCCATGGAAATGAGACTCTCTTGCGACTGCAACACCTGCGGAGGCGATGCCCAGTGCCATTATCGCTCGGTGGATTTTGAGCTCAATGTGAAATACGATGGCAAACAAACCTTGAACGTCACGAGCCTAGATCTCGTGAGAGAAAGCCCCGCTTTCGTTGTGGACCGTGCTATCGATACGAAGGTTTCTGATCCTTCTGAACAAAGATTGAGCAGATATGCACTGACGGTAAGCAAAGGATTCGATCCCTTGCCCTTCACTCGCTGCTGTAAGATTATCCTGAGGTCCAGGGTTCGATTTATCATACGAAGGGGCCAGATTCAAATGGTCCATGGACTGGATCCTGCGCAGGGAGCTTTGCAAAAGAAGCAGAGTATGAATATGACGCCTTATCCGCACACAGAGGTGGTTCATCTCATTGTGATGCGCGCTATTTTCTGCAGGGGAAGAAGAGAAGGAACCCGGGTCGTGGTAGGGTTTGGGCCTGTAGTTTTTTACAATAATTCGGTAGTTGAAATCAAAGATGGGGGTCTGCATGATGCAGATCTGCCCCCTCTCATAATGGGTTGGGCCAAATCTTGTAGATCCGGGATGGATCTATCAGATCTGACCAATTTTCGAGAACACTCAATACCTAGAACCTAGATCTCAGAACCCAGGTAGCAGATCGATGGAAGTGCGCATCGACCGAGCGGAGGGGAAACATATCTTGATGTGCAAAGGGAAGAAAGATCCAATAAGAGGTTAGATCTGGAAGACAGCCTACAGCCAGAGCACTTGGTAATCAGCAGTGATACCGATTCAGGCAGATCAGGAACTCAGCGAAAACCCAGCTTTCTGGTAACAACAACTCACTTTCAGATTTTTATTAAAACCCCTGAAGGGAAATCCTGTTTAGTATGGGTACATGCAAGAAGCACTATCATGCAGCTAAAACAACAAATTTGGGCACTGACCGGATATCCTGTTCAGACTCAACACTTGGTCAGGGGCAGGTGGTCTCTTAAGGATAGTAGATCTTTGGGAAGTTATGAGATTAGTCCAGAAGAATCTATTGTTTTAAACCTCAGGCTGAGAGGAGGGGCCAAGCCCCAGGGACAGCCAAGCTTCTCAGGAGGAGACAAAGGGAAAAAGACAGCACCTCAACATCAACCCAAAGGAAATCCTTCCAACAAAAATATCCTTCAAGGCAACAGAGAATCAGGGTCCTCTCCAGATCAAGGCGGATATATACCCAGTCCATACATAGTGGATCAGCTAGGGCAAACTCCAGCCCTTAACTTTGATTCTCCAGGCATCGATGACTTCGTAAAAGACTATGAAACGCAGGCCCTAATCTATCGCTTCAACAGTTTTTGGCCAAAACCTACGGATCTATTTCACTGGATATTTAACAGTTGGACCATGGAATGTGATATACATTTATGCTCAAAGGGGTTTTTCATTGTTAGATTTGCATCCAGGGAAGTTAGGGATATAATTATCAGTGTCGGACCTTGGTTTTGGGGAACGTCGGGACTGTTCATGACCCCATGGTTTCCATATTTTGATCCAAACACCATGACTGTATCCAAAGTACCCGTTTGGGTCCATTTATACAACCTTCCCCTCCATTTTTGTAGTGAACAAGTCTTGGAAGGAATTGGGAACAGCATAGGGAAATATATCAAAACAGATCTGGAAAGGATTGATGAAAGGGTCTACACATTCGCCCGCATATGTGTGGAAGTAGATCTAAGCAAAGGGCTGCCAAAAAACATAAGTCTGATCTACAAACAACAAAATTGGTTGCAAGCACTAGACTATGAAAACATAGCCTTTAGATGTAGGCTCTGCAGGCAAATAGGACACTTGCAAAGCACATGTCCAGAAGCCAAGAAAGTAAGCGGCAAAAGAAAGCAGAAAGGGAAGCAGAGGAAAGGATGGCAATTTTCTTCCCCTAACTCAGAAGATGAAGCATCAGAAGCAGAAGAAGAAGATACCCCCGTAGAGAACGCTAAATCATCCCAAGGAATGGAGACCCAGAAGGGAACCACTGACAATGAGGTCTCACAGTTACACCCAAATCAGGTAGAGAAGGCAAACGAGGAACAAAGCATGGGAGGGATCAAACAGCATCACCAGTCAGATACCTCAGATTCAGACAAGGAAGCAGGTTCATAGAAAGTAGAAACTCAGTTAGTCATAGCTTCGATCGAGCCCACCCAAGGTGAGTGGTGCAAGGTCGAAAAGAAAAAGGGAAGAAAAACTTGATGACACAAATTTTCTATTATTTCTGATGTATTCCTGTCAGTACAGGAACAGCTTTTAGCCCCTTTGTTTTTTTTATTTCTGTTTGCTGCCTGTCATTACAGGATCAGCCATTTGCATATGCTTCAAGCATTTACAAAATGTAATTTTATCAATATGAATAAAATTACGACTTTTTCTTACAAGAAAAAAAAATAAAAAAAAATAAAAAATCTCTTCAAGTGGGAAACCTCTTTTTACATCACATAATTGAGCAATTATTGGATGATTCAAATGACAAGACCTCCTTGGTATATATAGGAGTCTAAGGGGTCAAAATATAATTACGGCCTAAATAACAATAATAATGTAAGGGCACAACAAGAACAATAATGGGCTTCTATTGGGCACAAAAATAACATTATGGGGGTACACTAATCTTATATGGACCTAACAACTCATCAAATCCTTGTATGGCCTAAAACAAACACCACGAGCCTGTGTTGAGAATCTTCTAAAATTAAATTTCAAGCACTTTAATCTTGATGATGTAACTTTATTTGTCTATAAAGTTGGCAAAAATATTGTCCATATTATGGTATATGTAGATTATATATTGACAACAGGGAACAATGAAAATTGTATTGTATCCATAAATAAAGAATTGAAGAAAGGATTTGAGATGTCAGATTTGTGACACCTTCATTACTACTTGAGCGTTGAAGTGACCCAACATCCAAGATATACATTCCTCTCTCAAAAGAAATACATTGGAGAATCGTTGAACAAGTTTGGCATGGTTAAATGTGATCCCTTTTCCACTCCAATGAAACAAGATTTGAAACTCACATCTAAAAAATGAAATAAATTTGGGAATGCAACTAAGTATAGACAACTTATGGGAATTCTTATCTACCTCACCACTACCAGACCAAATACTTCATTTTTTGTTGGAATCCTTTCTAGGTTTATGCAAAAGCCTTGTGAAGGACATTGATGTGTTGCGAAAATAGCTCTAAAGTACTTGAAAGGAACTCAATACTTTGGACTCAAATATTCACAGGTAGATGACTTCAACTTAATTCAATATTCTGATTCGGAATTTGATGGAGATAAGGAAACTGGAGTGTCTACTTTAGGCTATATTATGAGATTTGGATTAGGAGCTCTCTCATGGAGGTCACACAAACATTCAATTCCAACAAATTCCACAATAGAGGCAGAATATATGGTAGTTGCATAAGCAACCAAGGAGATTATGTGGCTCAGGAAAATTCTTGAAGATTTGCAAGAGAAACAAGTTAACTTTGCTCCTCTTCTAATCGACATTACTTCAGCAATTACATTGGCCAAGGATCCCAAATTCCATGATTGAACCAAACATATCAACACAATATCAATTGATTCAACATCAGGTAGAAGCCAAGACTATTCACCTATGACATTGTTCCGCAAATGAGAAAATTGTAGACATCTTCACCAAAGCACTAGGAAGAGAAAATTTTGAAAGATCTAATATGATGCTTGGACTCACAAATGTCCCTTAAGATTAAGGGGGGAATGTTAGACACCTAATCCTTAGATATTGGATGAAAATATGTAAATAGAGGAATTTGAACAGTTAGAATGGGAAAATACCTTAGAATTGGAATCTCAAAGGTCATCACTCTTCTTGTATCTAATGATGTTCACGTTAATGGAAATCATACAATTGGGAGTTACCTTCTCGGCCTAACAAATGAAATTTGAACTTAACATATAAATGATATTTCACCGCAATGTAGTGTTTGATTTTCAATGGATAAATTTCATGTCTATATGATCTACCTCATTATCATACGTTCTATGATTTCAAAACACAACATACATTGAATTTTCATCTGTAATTCCATTTTATAGCCATACAAAGATATCATGAATGATGGTTCTATGTCACACCTTTTTTTAATGATTTAACATAATAATTACTCTTTTCACAAATACGGATGTTCACATTTATTCTACTATAGACAACATACTCTTGGTATATGGTTTAACATGGTTGAATTTGTATCATGAACATATGGCATAATCACACTTTCATTTGCGGGTACCTATATGAAGTGCATCTCTATGACATATCATAAAAAGTTTCATAAAATTTGATTTTGCACTAAAATGTAAATCACTTGAAATATTTTATATATCTATAGAGAGACACTTATTTTTTTTAATTTCCATCAAAACATTTGATAATTTAAGTACTAAACATTATTAAGTAATCATTAGAATTTTGGTTTTTGTTGGTTTTTTAGCCTGTAAATTTAGTTAAACCAAGACAAATGCACACAAGACACTGAATTCATATAGATAAACATAGCAAATACGCGATAAAACCCTGATAGTGTGTCAAGGAAACCTCCACGAGGCAAGGGATTGGAATAAATTATTTATCAAGGTTGACAATGACTCTCCAATACAATAATCCTCTCGGACTACAACATTTTACTAAAAAGACATCGTTAAAAAACTATCTATCATCGTACAACCACAAAATTAAGGTAAAAAAAATATCTAAATTATCTTTTAATTATTGTCATTCTTAAAAATCTCCACCTTGACAACAATTTTCATAATCCCTTGCCTATGCCCATTCATCGTACTTTTTGCAAGCCATGAGAAGTCAAACACCACCACAGCTTCTCTACCAAAACTAGTGTTGTGAACACGTCTAGATAATTCTCCTGTGGGTGGACTTTGTTGTCACCTATAATAACCTCTTATGATTATGGAAAATGGTCCTATTGTCTATCCCTAGTACATAAAAGGATGGGTGAAATCTTGTATAGCCAAAGGAATAATCGAAGTCCAAAATCTAAAGGGAGAGCCAAAAAGGGAAAGTGTTAGGTCCCTATACTACTAGTGTAACCCCTTATTGTTATTAGTGCGACTCCCTTATTATATTTTTGTGCCCATGTAGTCCCCATATTGTTATTATTGTGCCCCATAGAAACCCACTATTGTTATTGTTGTGCCCTTACATTATTATTGTTATGCTGGCTCTGATTACATTATGACCCCTTATACTCCTATATATAGAAAGGAGGCCTTGCCATTTGTATCATCTAAGAATTGTTCATTTTTGTAATGTAAAGGAGGTTGCCCCCTCAATGAGGCTTGTTTCTAAGGTGTTGATCTTTCTTTTCTATCTTTTTGTGAGCTGGTTTCATAACATTTGGTATCAGAGCTTTGGATTCTAGGGTTTCACTGCTCCAAACAGGCCTTCATGGAATTTTCGCTATAACTTTTTTTGCGATGTTTCAGAAGATAAAAAAACAATAAATTTGCAACGAAATCGTTCTAAACCTTGGCTTCGAATTTCAAACTTTGTCGTGCTATCTTTTTGGAGATATGATCTGAGGATGTTAGGGTTTTTGCAAGCTCTATAATTCCATCTCAAACATGTCATCGTGGAATTTTCACTATAATTTGTTTTATACGAAGTTTTAGATTCTGAAATTAAAAACCATTTGAGCCGAAATCTTGGTGAAGCTCGGGCTCGAATTTCAGATTTGTATTATCTATATTTTCGGAGATATGGTCCAAGACATTTAGGGTTTCTGCAGGCTCCCAAATTACATCCCAAACAGGTGACCTTAGGAAAATTATCATAACTCTCTCTCGGAGCATCTGATTCAAATTTCGTAAAAAGTGACAGAAAGAAGACGGACATTAGTTTGTTGGATACTAGTTTTAGAACATAAGGTTGAAACAGTGACACGTGGCATGTCGTACAAGTTCGCTCCACTGAACTAGTCTATAATTAGGTCATCACGGGAGATTGGGCATAACTCTTTCTTCGGGAATCCAATTGCAATCAGACTTGCGGGGTTAGAAAGAAAACTCATAGGGCTATCACAGGTTGATACTTCATAAATTAAAAATCCAAAATTACATAGTTACAGTCATTTCAAGATCAAGCTCCTAAAATCAAGAGAAAGCAATATGAGGAAGTTTGATGGCAAAGATCGGTAAACTAGATACTACAGATGGAGCAATATTTTGATCTACATGAGGTGAAACTATTACAAAAGGTACGTATCACATATGTATATTTAGAACCGAATCAATGTTTATGGTATGAAGGGATTTGTTCTCGTAAACAACTTGTCACGTGGTCAATTTTCACGAAGGAAATGATAGCACATTATGAGGAGACAAAGAGCAACACCTTCTTTAGCCAATTGATAAATCTCAAACAAAAGGGTTCAATAGAAGAGCACATTGAGGAATTCCAAAAATTGAATATAAGGGTAAATGATATTCCAGAGAAGCAGAGGATTGACATCTTCATAGGGACTTTAAAAGATAACATCCAACATGAGGTTTGCCTTTGGGAACCTAATTCATTGGAGAAGGCATACAGGTTGGCAAGAAAAGTGGAAAGAAAAATTATGGAAATAAGGAAGTCTGCCACTCACAACTATAAAGATGGAAGTGTTGTTTCTCCTAGTCTTCCATAACCTACAAGGTTGACACCACAACAATTAGAAGAAAAAGGAGAAAAAGGGCTTTGTTACAATTATGATAGAAAATACATTAAAGGTCATAAGTGTGCTGAAAATAAATTATTTTACATAGATTGTGAAGAGGAGGAAGAAAAGGATCAATAAACATCAAAAGAAGAGGATATACACCAGAAACAAACCCCAGAGAAAGAAGAAATGAATCTGATCATATCTTGTAAAGCAATGGCAAGAATTACCACTCCTCGAACTCTCAATATAGAAGGAAAATTCAAGAAGAAAAAGGTTCAAGAAGTAAAAGATCACAATGAGCATCAAGAACTAAATCCAGCCATATATTGTAATGCATTGGTAGGAATTACCACTCCTCAAACTATCAAGATAGAAGGGCATATCAAGAAGAAAATGGTAATAGTGTTGATTGATTTGGTCAATACCATAACTTTATTCATTGTAAGATAGCGAAGGAATTGAATTGCTTCCTATATCCAACACCAGAGTGTCGAGTGATGGTTGCAAATGGAAGAACCATAAATTGCTCTGGGAAGTGCCATAATATCAAGCTATACATGGGAGAATATGTTCTGAATAGTCCAATGTTTTCCATTCCAATGGGTGGTGCTGATGTTGTACTAGGAGTCCAATGGCTACAATCTTTGGGTACGTTAACTTTTAATTTTCAAGAACTCTTCTTGAAATTTTTCAGAAGGAAAGGAAGTTGAATTAAGGGGTATCGTAGGGAAACTGGGAAAGATAATCATTTCTAATGACATGATAAAGCTTCTAAAGGAAGAACAAGGTGGCATAATTGCACAATTATGTTTGCTAGAGGTTCCCACATCGAAATCATCTATTTCTCCAGATATCCAAAAAGTCTTGTACAATCATTCCAAGGTATTTGAGACTCCCAAAGGCCTCCCACCTATTTGTGATCATGATCATGCTATTCATTTTCCTGGAATTTTTCCTCCAAACATTAGGCCTTACAGATATCCCCTTGTACAAAAGAGTGAAATTGAACATATGGTTGCAGAAATGCTAGAGGCTGGTAGAATTCAACCTAGTCAAAGTTCTTTCTCTGCTCCAGTAGTATTGGTGCACAAGAAGGATGGATCATGGCACATGTGTCTAGACTATAGAGAGCTCAACAATCTCACTATTAAAGATAAATTTCCCATTCCTCTCATTGATGAATTATTGGATTAATTGCATGGAGAAATTTACTTCAACAAGTTGGACCTTCATGTAGGATATCATCAAATCAAAATGAAGACTAAAGACATTCTGAAAACAACATTTAGAACTCATGAGGGTCATTATGAATTTTTGGTCATGCCTTTGGGCCTTACCAATGCACCTTCTACATTCCAAAGTTTGATGAATTCCATTTTCAAACCCTTCCTTAGAAAATTTGTGTTAGTATTTTTTGATGATATACTAATCTACAACAAGTCTTGGAAGGATCACGTTCAACATGTTGATAGAGTGCTCAGACTATTGGATGAGAAACAATTATATGCATGAACCTCCAAATGTTTCTTTGGAGTACAAGAGGTAGAATACTTGGGTCCTATTGTATCTCATGGAGGTGTTAAGTTAGACCCTCAACAAAAAAATATTCTCCAACTCTTAAAGGATAACCTCACTTTGGCATAGAATCAAATGAAACAACAGGAAGATCAACATTGCAGCGAAAGAATTTTTGATATAGCCGACTGGGTATTTTTATGAATACAACCATACAAACAAATGTCCCTCAAGCAACCTAAGAAGGATAATAAATTATCACCAAAGTACTATGGTCCTTACAAGGCGTTGCAAAATATTGGTACTATGGCATACAAACTAGAGCTTCCTGCATCTTCCTGAGTGCCCCCAGTTTTCCATGTTTCATGCTTAAAGAAGTTTATAAGTGACAAGCTCCTAGTTCAAACAATATTGTCAGAACTTGACGAGGAAGGAAAAATCATATTGGAACCTGAAGGAGTCATGGAAACAAGAACCCGATAGCTACAAAATCGATTAGTTTCAGAGTATCTCATCAAGTGGAAGAACTTACCCGTTGAAGATTCGACATGGGAGGACAATAATTTTATACAGAAGCATCCAGAACTACTTAAGCATTGAGGACAATACCTTTTGAAGGAGAGGAGCACGTTAGGTCCCTATACTACTAATATAACCCCTTATTGTTATTACCTTATTATATTGTTGTGCCCATATAGTCCCCATATTGTTATTATTGTGCCCCATAGAAGCCCACTATTGTTATTGTTGTGCCCTTACATTATTATTGTTATGTCGGCTCTGATTACATTATGACCCCTTAGATTCCTATGTATAGAAAGGAGGTATTGTCATTTGTATCATCCAAGAATTGTTCATTTGTGTAATGTAAAGGAGGTTCCCCCTCGAAGAGGCTTGTTTCTAAGGTGTTGATCTTTCTTTTCTATCTTTTTGTGAGCTCGTTTTATAACAGAAAGCCTAAGCTCGAAAGCTAAAAGGGATGGCTGACCATTGGCGCCCAATATCAAAAGGCAGGTAGCATAATTGGGATTTCCGGATATTGGATGCTGAAAATAAAGAAAAACCAAAATTCATAGCCGAAACCAGAAGGCAAAGGTCGGCCATCTGAATCCCAATTTCGAAAAAAACTTAGCACGTCGGAACCCAAATTTCAAAGCGTAGATCATTTTAGAGCTTTAGGGATCAGAACCTTGTAACTCTTTACAACTTTGAACTCTGTTATAAGTGTCAAAGTGGGAGGAGAATAGAAATACAAAGGAAATCATTGAAAACCCAAGGACCCGAGGGTCCCTTTCTCTCTCCTCTGAAGAAGACACATGGAAGCTGGTTATTGGCCTTGAGAAGCAGACATGGTTGATGACATCAATATGACGTGGTTGTACAATGGACATGTGGCATTCAATTTTGGCAGTTTTGAAGGCCTAATGGGGTAAATATGGGTGACACATGTCACCACTAGGTAGGTGCCATGTGGAGATGATGATGTCAACATGGCATCATTTCAAAGATCGGTTTTTCGGAGGATGGAGTTTTCGTAACTCCTTCCAAATTGTTTTATCAAAATTTATGATCCAATGAAGGGGGCTCCATTGTTAAGTTGCATTTTCTCATGAGGAATCAGAGGACCAAGGACATAAAAAGGGTGGAGCACCCAGGTGCTATGGAGAATATTAGATCGACGAGTTTTCAGAACCCCTTTGAAATTGCATTTTGAAAAGGTCATGATGAGAAGGGATTCCGATGCAGACTAGAACATGGTCGTGAGATATCCAAAGAACCCATAGCGGAGAGAAGGTTTAGCAACTAAGTGCTATGAACCATATCAAGAGGTGAATATCGAAACTCCTATGCAATTTCTTTTTGAAAAAGTTCTGATGACAAGGGCTTCCAATGTGTTGTTGTCTCATGGTTGTGGAAGACTTAAAGCAACCAAGGGCAAGAGAGAAAATACAAAGGGAAGTACGCCCCCGACAGGAGCCCAAAGGATTTAGCACCCAAGCGTTGAGCCGACGGTCACAACACCCAGCCCTATAGGGGAGAAATGGTAAGGGGGCTAAGCAAAAAGGAGCTAGGGGCATCATAACTTTTTTATTTCGTAACATTTATTTTAAATAGAGTTACGATGGATGAAGGCTCTGATATTGTAGCCCCTAAGCGCTATACCAATGGTCACAGGCAGTGGTTCTATAGCATATGGGCAATAAGGGGCTAAGCGCAGAGGGGGCTAAAGGCATCATGACTTTTTGTTTTCCTAACGTCATTTTAATATGGTTACCATGCATTTCGGCTCTGAAATTGCACTATGGAAATGTTAAGGGATGTATTGGACTCTGATAATTTACCACAAATGTAATAAACGGGTGCATGGGTCGACAACTATGTCACGGTGCACCTTCTATGCCACCTCACCCGATCACAACCAACTCTAAGAGGGGAAATTAAACAGTTAGAGAAAGAAAGTGATAGGTGAATTGGCCGGTAATCATGGAGGAATATCATTACAAAAGTGTGGCCAGATCATTAGCGCACCACTAATCCAAACACTGGAGCCTGAGTTCACCTAAGATAATCAGAGAAATTAGCATGAAGATATTTTTCTGCATCAATCATGACACCTCTTGTTTCTCATGTTTTGTTATTTTTTGCATTTTCAAGAAAAGAATCGGATCTGTTATGTAATCATTAGGACAACGCGAACATTTGCATGCTCAGACAGCTAGTAGTTCGGACAACTGTAGCACTTTGAAGATATTTTGTAACTATTGTTTGATATCTCTCTCTATATAAAAGGGAAGAGGAACTCAGTAGTAAAGGTTCCGAAATTTTGTTCTAAGGGGTCTGAATTCTATCTTTTTTCAGTGATTCTGAATTTTGTTTTCAGAGAGTGGTTCCAAGTTTTTGTTCAATTTCTTGTTCTTGAGGTGGTAATTGTTATACGAATTTCAACATTTTAGCCGATGATATGGACTCCATTTTTTAAGATTAATGAAGAAGATATAATGATTCCAAGCATAGGAATGTGTAATATGTGTTCTTCTTCCGTATGTCACTGCATATGTGTTTCTCTTCATCAAAAATTGTGTAAGTTGTAGCTACTGGATTCACTCATAAACCATGGATTTACTCATGTTATATTGTATTAGAAAGTACTTATGAAATATCAAGTTGGAAACCTTAAAATGCACTCCACAAGTTCTGCATTTCATTTCCTTATTCTTTCATGATTCTATTGGGATTTACTGCTTATGATTCTAGGTCAGTCCAACCCTTTGCGTTGAATTCATTCCTTATTTTTCTCCTTCCCATCTTTACTACAACGATAATTTGAGCTATATTTACTATTTGTAGGCCACCAGACTTGGACATTTATCCTTGGGATGATCTATATTTCTTATGTATATGTTTGAATCTGCCTCTATGAAAGGTAATTGAAAAAACTTTTAAAATTATTTTGCATTTATCTCTTGAGAAACAATGAATTGTCTTCAAGAGACTCATTAAGATGTCCTAGGCACTAGTCTCTCCTCAATCCAGACATTGGCCCTAGGAGCAACAACATCTTTTAGCATTGTTGTCGAGGATGAATCAAATCATTTTACCTGGGTATAACATTTTTACATTCCTTCTATCGTGTGAGCAAAGGAAGTGTGGGTTGAAGATCTCCCACCTTGGTGACTCCACTGTTTATATATTTATTTGACCATCATGGATTTCAAAAGGCCTCATACTCACTTTGATACTTACCAATTGAAAACTCCTCCCGTATTCGAACCTGAAAATATCATATCCAGGAGGATTTGGAAAGAGAAGGCCCATGTTACTCCAGATTCTACAATATTTTCTTGAAATGTTGACTTCCAACTCTTAGAAAGTTGAGATAAACTACTTCGAGTCCTCTATCACAGCCTTGGGATATTCAAAAGAACGCTACCAACTGTTTGGCTCATTTCCCTCCAAAGTTAAACTTGAAGAAGCTTATGTCAGTTTTCCTCCTCTCATATTCCCTATCTATCTAGAACCCAAAGAAGTCACATATATCATCATAAATAGTCCCTCTCAGAGCATTTCTAGCACTCCATCTCAGCTCCATACAACCATAATCCATGCAACACCTCAAGTAGGCCCTGTGGTAATTATTCTACCACCTCCATTACAAAACACAGTTGTCCTTGGTTTTATACTTAATAGATATGATCCACTTAACTTACCATAGCCTCTGAATGGGATGCCACAAGATTAACTTAATAATATGCCAAGGCTCACTGGAGAGGATGATATTTCAGCCCAAAAACATATAGATACTTTTTATCCATTTGCTAAGAATCTGAATGTAGAACTTCTAGATGTAGTACTGAGACTCTTTGTTCAATCCCTAGATGGAGAGGCCAAGAAATGGTTCAAGGCTCTACCAAATGCTTCAATTAATACCTAGGAGGAGATGAAGAATGATTTCATGTAGAAATGGGGGGAGGAAAGGGACTACTATGGCTATATTCTTACAAAATTTAATGTAATGAAGAAAAAACACAATGAAGATGTCTCAAAATTTATAAGGAGATTTAATGAATTATATAATAGTCTTCCTGCTGAAATTAAACCTCCACAGGCTACTGCCAAAGTGGTTTTTGTTGGAGCTTTTGAACTAGAGTTTGGGTTTACCCTCAGAGAAATTAAGTCTCATACTCTGGACCAAATTCAAATAGATGCCCTGGAAGTCGAAGCAAATTTCACCTCTAATGGAAAGTGGAAAGGGAAGTTTGAATATAGTGACTGGAGGAGGGGAAAGGAGGAAGCCAGTCCTTCAGGCCATGTAAAGGAAACTCAAGAACATAATTTAAAAGAGAAGAATAAGATGATAAGGAATTTATCTAACAAACTGGTAAAACTAGAGCTGGAGAACAAAAATCCCCCTGTGACAAAGTCATCCAACTGCTAACAGAAATTCTAATCCTCGATAGAGGAGGCCACCATTACAACTCTTGCAAAGGGAGAGAAAGGAACAACAAGATTACATTCAGTCTCCTCTATATCTAGAAGATGATCCTGAAGAGAATATTGAAGAAACCATAGAAGTTCAAGAAAACTAGTTCTCTTCTCTCTCAGATGGATAAAATGAAATAGAAGCCCATGAAGGAGAAGGGGATGATTTAGAGGCCCCACTACATGATGATGAGATAGAAAATTATTGTAAAAATTTTGCTGACTTCATGCAAGACCAATTGCATAGGAAATATGATCTAAGGTCATCTAGGAAAAGGTCCAGGGGGGAAGATCAAAATGAAGAAACTCTTCATCCACATTCATCTATGCTAACAGATAAAGGGAGGAAACCACTCAGCCCTGTCCCACCAACCAAGAAAGAATCCTCCCATCCCATTCCAAATGAGTATAAAGCATCTAAAACAAAGAAATTTCCCCCACCAATGAAGTCAATCTACAATGAGGATAAAGCAACTGGTAAATCTTCTAAAATTGATAAGAATCCCTTTGCCTTCAGTCTCCAAAAAGAGTTAGATAAAGTCAAGATAGTTGTTCCTTTGACTGAATTATTGAAACTACCCCAATATAAAGCTAAAGTGTCTCAGTTTATAAGTTCATCCACCACTAACCCCCTACAAGTTAACCTTAAAATTAAAGAAGAGAGGCCTATGTTTGTTTTTTGACCCCATGTGAAGGAGCAAGACCCTTCCACTCCACCATCTTATGTCACCTTGGTAAATCATGCCATGCTACTATATAATTATATGCTTGACTCAGGAGGATCTCACAACTTAATGCCATTATCTGTGATGGAATAGTTTGATCCAGATTTAAATAGGAACACAAAAAATTATGGTATAATCATAAATACATAGATGCAGTAGAAATAACACTTCATTTCATTAATATCAAATATTGAAATATTCTTACAAACAGAATGGAAATAAGAGTAGCTCAGGCAATGGTAGCTTATCTCTGAGAAGAGATGTGGCAGCTACATGCCTTTGAAATCTGTTACAATGAGGCTCCAAGGCTTATTTATTACTGAGAAACAATGGAAAACCCTAAACATCGAAAAACCTAACCCTAGGAGATGAAGCGCCAACCTATGGACCCGTTTGGGTAAATTGGTACATCAACTTCCCAAAGTCGTAAGTTTAGCATACGATCTCCATTTGACGCGCACAACACCTTGTTAGAAAGATATATCTGAGGACTAAAACTTTTGAATGACCAACATCAAACTAGAAGCAATGTTGGCCTCATTTTTCCCCAAAAAAAAAGTCGTTTAGGGCCCTAAAACGGCTCCAGAAGTTTAGGACCGAAAAAACTGCCAAAAATAGTAAATTGTGCTACAAATGAGGAAACTGAAAAACTGAAAGAAACAATGGTGGGGGTCTAAGTGGAATAGGTGGGTGGCCACTAATATCTACCTAGATCATTCCTCCTCCCTTAGGAAGCAATGGTCCCCATTGCATTGAGTTCCTCCATGAGATGAGGAAACTTCTGCAAAACTTGGTCCCTAATGAGCCACTTGCCCTGGTGAAGGAGTTGGCCTTCTTTGACAACTCGATATAGTTGGATCCTTTGTTTTCAAGTGTTCTTGATCTGCATTTCCATGATTCAATCAGATGTGGCTTGTTCCATGCATATTTCATTTAACTCTATAGGTGTGAGTTGTTCTGCAATGTCTAATGTGTCCAACAATGGTGGGAAGTATGGTCGAAGGAAGTCCACATTGAACATTGGGTGCAGGCCAAGGAATCGGGAAATGCTAAGCTAAAATATATTGTCTCCCACAACCTTGGTAATGGTGTAAGGACCATATATGAGTGGTCTGAGTTTCTAATAGGCTCTGGTAAGGCGTTCCTTCTGCCAATGCAAACAGACTTTGTCGCCCACCTAAAACTTATGTGGCACCTGAAGTTGATCATGTCATTAATTATACTTAGCATTTGATTTCTCCATAATGTTGTGGACCTGCTGGAATATGTGTTGGATGTGCTCAATGAAGTTGTTTGCCTTATCGACTTCAGACTGGACATAGTTGAGTCTGCCTGAGTAACTGCAAATGGTATGGCCACATCAATGGGACATAGTGGTTGGAATCCCAAGCCCACCAGAAAAGGGTTATGGCTAGTCGAGTTGTGGAGAGACCGATTATAGCTGTACTAGACATAGGGGAGGCTCTCATTCCATGTGCATGGATGCTTTGAGTTGTACATGCGCAGAATATGTATAATCATCCTGTTGACGAGCTATATCTGGCCATCAGTTTGGGGATGGAAAGTTGTGGACTTAGTGAGCTTGATGTATAGCATCGACCAGAGACTGGACCAAAATGTGATGAGGAACCTAATGTCCTGATATGAGTTGATAGACTGTGGGATCCAAAAGTGTACCCACACTCATTCAAAGAAGAGTTTAGCACTAGCTTTTGAAGTGATATTCTTCTTGCAAGTCGCCATAATGACCATCTTCGAGAATCTGTCGATGAGCACAAAAACATAGTAGTTTCAATGCTTAACAGAAGGAAGGCCCAACATGTAATCCATGGATATGGATTCCCAAGGTCGACTAGGGGTAGGCAACGTAGTATAAAGGCCTTGCTTCTTGATGGTCGATTTGGAAATGGTGCAGGAAGTAAAGGATCAGATGTACTTCCCGATATCCTATCGAAGATTCAGCCAATAGAAATACTTTTGCAGTACTACAACCATTTTCTCGACCCCAAAATGCCCAGCGGCCTAACTGTAGTGCAGTTCCCAAATCATCTTGGTACGCTCACCTGAAGGAACATAAAGGTGTCCCAGGTGGCATAATAGGGCATCCTAGAGGTGAAAATTTGGAACTTGTTGACCCTCTAAGAGCGTCTCGTATGTGTGGCCAAATTCTAGGTTGCTTTTGTAGAGAAGTGGCCAATCAAAAATATCGTACCTACAAGAGTTTAGCACGGTGGTTAATGCCATGATTGGTGGTCAACTGAGGCAATCTGCAACAATATTGGTGCTGCCCTTTTTGTACTTGATATTCAAATGGAACTGTTGTGGGCATGTGGACCACTTCTGATGGTGATCATTCTGCAACTTCCCTTGTGTTTGTATGAACTGTAGGGGTCGGTGGTTTGTGTGGATGATTGTTTCCTTCTGCAAAATGTAATGCTTCCATTGTCAGTAGACCTGCACAATGGAATACATCTCTTTGCCATAAGTGGGGTACTTCCAAACTATGTTTGAAAGTGTCTCACTGTGATATGCAACTGGATTCCCATGTTGAGTAAGGACTACGCCTATAGCGTAGTTAGAGGCATCTGCCTCAATCTCAAATAGTTGTTGCAAGTTTGGTAATGTGAGCACTGGTGCAGAGCAGAGGTAATGTTTCAACTCTATGAATGCCTTCTATTGAGATTCAAACCAAAATAATTTTTCTTTCACTCCTCCCTTAGTGACTTGACTCAAGGGCCAAGTGATATGAGACAACCCCAATACGAACCTACGGTAGAAATTGGCAGGAACCAGAAAGTTGGAGAGCTCTATCAGATTTGTTGGGTTGGTCAATCCCAAATGACTTGGATCTTTGGTGGATCCACATGAACCCCCCTGTTCATCAATAATGTATCCTGGATACTAAACCTGGGTCATGCCAAAAGTGAATTTCTCCAAATTGGCACACAACTTATGTTGCCACAGTGTTTGGAGAACCTGTCGAATGTGGTGGTGGTGATCTTCCAAACTCTAGTTGAAGATCAGGATGTCATCCAAATATACCACTACAAATGAGTTGGTGAATGGCCGTGAGATGTCATCCATCAGCCTCATGAAGGTTGCAGGAGCATTCATCAACCTGAAATGCATAACCAACCATTTGAAAAGGCCCTCCTTGGCTTTGAAGGCAATCTTCAACACATTGAAGGGTTTGATTGTACCTGGTGATATCCGGACTTCAAGTCGATCTTGCTTAAATGTTTTGCCCCCTTGAGTTGTTCCATAAGGTCATCAATCTATGGGATCAAGTACCTATTAAGGACAGTGATCTTGTCCAACGCGCAATAGTCAATACAGAGTCTCCAAGTCCCATCCTTCTTCTATACCAACACGATCGGGCTCCCATAGGGCAATGAACTCGACCTAATGTGACCCTTCTGTAGTAACTCCTAAATCTACCTCTTGATTTCGTCATTCCCCAGAATGGAGCACTGATAGATTGGTCCATTGGGCAACGATGCACCTAGGGTCATATCGATGGAGTGCTTGACCTGATAATCCATAACCACCCTTGCGGGGGAGGTGAAAATGTCCTCGTACTCCTGCACGACCTTGTCCATCTATTGTTGTAGTGTGAAGGGGCCCTATGTGGAGGTCATGACCATTGTCTTCTTCTTTCCCTGAGGGCACATCATCAGAAAAAAAAAAATTCTTGGTTTTGGAAATGAGCTTACTGCATTGTTTTGTAGTAACCAAACAAATGGCGGTAGGCAATGCTACCTCTAGTATCCTGTACAACTTATTTCCCAAGGTAACAATAATAGCGTGAGGCCTTGACTCATACACAACATGTTGCTTCCATAAATCTTGGGTCCTGCATATTGCATATCGGGGAAAAACAAAGGACGTTGGACAAGAATTGGCCCTCGGCTAGTTGAGTTACGATTTGTGATAATCGCATATCGCACCCAAAACCCCGTTGTAATTTGTTACCACTGATAAAGTTCTGATTGTGATGAATGCCCAGACACAATACTTTATTGTGTTACAGTTTTATGTCTTGATGGGTACACGATATCGCATCGAAACATTTTGTTGTGTTAAGAGTTTGCAGCCGATTGTTGATTGTGATGAGCGATAAGACCCCGAACACGGGAATTTTATATGACACAGTTTAATACCTTGGCGGGTCCACAATACCGCAATTGCAATGTTCCAGTGTTAACAAAACCTTCAGACATTGAACTTCACTGATTGTGATGAGTGATGGGTTTCACACGTAGGATTTTATATGTTGCAGTTAATTATTCCCGGCGGGTCCGCAATATCACAATTGCAATGTTTTGACGTTCCATAAGAGCTCGCAAAACTTCTCGATTGCAATTTGCGATATGGCCGACAAGATATAGCCCAACGTGCGGTAAATTTCTCACTCCTTTAGGATATTTTGGAGCAGAAATGGGGTTTTGGGTTGATTTTGGAGCAATTTGTGAAACAAATAGTGGAAGCACTGGGAGAAGTCACAATTTCTTCAATTCTTATCCAAATTGGATGTAAAAAGAGGCTAGATGGCCATTTTTGAGTATTATGAACACATTTAGAAAGGTTTCAGAGGCATATGAGCATTAAAAACACACTTTTGTCATAATTTGAGCATAATAGAGAGGCCCAAGCCATTGGAAGCTAGACCAAGGAGGTGTAGCCCAGGAGGGGTGAACTCCTTTATCATGTGCTTGTTGTGCATTGTATTTGGATGTTCTTTTTTGTTATTTTGTTGTTGTTCAGCACATGTTTTATGTTAAATTTTTTCTAACATTTACATAAGAAACTCTCATGGGAATAAGTTAATTAAGAAAAAGTATTGAATCCTTAAGCACTTGATAAGAAAATGATAAGCATCTTGGGTTTTAATCCAATTGGGGAATTAGCATAGCATAACTAATCTTCTCCATTTTAGATCAAGTTGGTAGCAAAGCACTGGTTTTTGCTTACTAGATTTGCTTTGTGAAAGAAGGATTTAATAGTTTGCAAGTTTATGTCTTGCTTACAAGGTTAAAGCTCAAAAGAGGTGAAGGAAAGTTGGTTGAAAGCCTTGAAATTGTGTCAAGTGGAAGAAAAGCAAGGTTTCCAAATGTAGGTTTTAACCCTGTACAAAAATTACCTGCATGCGAATACTAAATCATAGAAAAATAAACAATGCGAGAGCATGACACATAAAACACATATACCCAGAGATTTCCCACTGGATCCCAAAACCGAGACTACTAGCTTGATTTTTCATTATGTTCCTTTCAATGTTACAATACATATTTATACATGGCAAAGCATCCAATACCATGGACCGAAAATCATCGCGTCCAAAACCATGGACCAAAAACCATAGGTAGGTTCACCCAACCTAATATAGGGTCCAAAAAAAAAAAATCTCGGGGTGCTGCCCCAAACCCCGTAGAGGGGGGCTACCTGCCCCTCAAACCCCCCCGTTGTGCAATTAGCACAACGAAGGGGGGGGCTCCACCCCCCCTCTAACCCCCCAGTTCACTACGTAGGTTAGTCGTGGAAAGAATATAACACAACCCAACACCAAAGTCTTCTACACCAGTACATCCTCAAGTTGCATAAGTTGCAATTGAGTCTCCAAATATCATGTCTGATGAAGGAGAACCTATCATGAAAGAAGATGAGAAGACCTTCATAAAGGCTCTCTTTGATATGATAGATATGGTGAAGGTCCTCTATGAAGAGAGGAACAACAGATTATAGGGAGAAAGCTCCAACCCTCCCAAAAGAGAAGGCTCTTCAGGAGGAGGCAATGGAAAACGAGGTAATGGGAATGGAGACAAGCCTCCACCATCTCCACCATATTCTTCATCTTCTTCTTCAAAATCATCTTCCCATTCTTCCACTAATACCACCGCTACTCATACTCATCATCATTCTTCAAAAGGGATTGGTAAATCACCTTTCCTAAAGCTTGATATTAAATTCGAGTTGCCTATGTACAATGGTGAAGTTAATGCAGAGAAGTTGGACAACTTGATTCGTCAGTTGGAGGTGTATTGTAGAATTCAAAACCTTCAAGAGGATGATATCAAAATTCAGTTGGCTTCCTTGAGAATGGAGGGTGCAGCACTTATATGGTGGGAATCAAGGACTCAAGATGAGATCAAAAAACATGGTAAGATCTCTATTACTTGGTCTGATTTCATTGCTACTATAAAAAGACACTTCTACCCTTTAGCTCATATGCAAAAAGCTATGATGAATTGGCAAAATTTAAAACAGTTAAAAGGTCAAAATGTGCAAGAGTATACTCAAGAGTTTAGGAAAAGAGCTTCTATGCTAGGAGTAGACTTAAAGGCACAAGGTACTTGCTAAAATACATAGGAGGGTTGCATAGCTATCTTTGACATAGCATTCTTATGTTTAGTCCCATGAATCTTGATGAGGTATGTGTTCAAGCTACACACCTCGAAGCAAGAGGGAAACATGTACATGAAGAAGGTAAGAAGAAGTCATTTCATAGTGGTGAAAAAGCAAAGAAATTTAAAGGAAAGTAGAAGAAAAATACTTATGTTAAGAAATAAGGGGAGAAACCTATGTGCAAGAATTGTTCCAAAGAGGGTCATGATGAGGCACATTGCTGGAAGCTTCATCCTGAATTAAGACCAAATCAATCTAACAATAAAGGGAAACAGAAGACAAATGTTGTTGCGCAACAAGACTTGGGTTTTGACTCAAGTGATGAAGCGAGGATTAAGCCACAGTCACTAAAGGGAAAGATGTGGAAAAGACAAGCAAAGAGGAATTCATGGTAAGCACCAGCGTAGCAAATAACTCCAATAATGTTTCAAATGAAGAAAACATAATAGAGTTGTTCCATATCCAAGTTAATTCCAAACACACCAAAATTGATATGATGTTTGACAGTAGATCCCAGGCAAATTTAATTTCTACATACTTGGTCAAGAAGTTGAATCTGGAAATCATGCCTCATCATAAACTGCATCTGTTGGGTTGGATAACAAAGGATGCCAATTTGCAGGTCACACGGAAATGCGTTTTCAGGTTTGCAAACACTGCCAATTTCATTGATAAAGTCAAACTAGACGTTGTGCCATTGGATATTTATGGGATTGTGTTGGGAAGCCCGTATTTGTATGATAGGAAAGCCATTTTCCATAGATTTGAGAAAAAATGTCATTTTTTCAAAGATGGAGTGGAGTATATTGTGAGAGCCCATCGTAAAAAGCTTAATTTGTCTTTGGTAAGCGCAGGGAAAATGAAGCGACTAGTCAATTCCAACAAGAATCTCGTGCTCATGATCAAGCAGAAGAATGACACCAAACATGAACCCTTTGCAAGTTTTGACATGAAGCTGAAAGCTAAGTTGGTTGATGTGGTCAATCAATATGGAGACATGTTTCAAGAACTAAAGGGATTGCCACCAAAAAGGGGAATTCAGCATGAAAATCAGCTACATCAAGACTGTCCACTCCCAAATATCGGTATGTATCGAATGTCAATTCTGGAAAGTTTAGAAATTAAGAAACAAGTCCATGAATTGTTAGATAAAGATGTAATTTGTTTGTCCCTCTACTTCGACATGTGGTTCACCAATTGTTTTGGTACCCAAGAAAGATGGAACCTGGCGCATGTGTGTAGATTATTGAGATTTGAATAAAATTACCATAAAGAATCGACACCCACTTCCCAAAATAGATGATTTGCTAGATCAGTTGAAGAACACAAAATATTTCACTAAATTAGACTTGAGACGTGGATATCATCAAGTTATAATAGATGAGGAGGATATTTGGAAGGCTACTTTTAAAACCAAACAGGAATTGTTTGAGTGGCTGGTTATGCCTTTCTGTCTTTACAACACTCCAGCTACATTCATGAGAGTTATGAATGATGTTTTAAGATCCTTTATTGATGAATTTGTAATTGTATATTTAGATGATATTTTGATATTCAGCAAATCACGAGAAGAGCATGTCAAGCATGTGAAAAAAGTTTTGGATATCATGAGAAAAGAACTGTTATTTCCGAAGATGTCTGAATGTGAATTCGGAAAAACTTCCTTAGTGTATTTGGACCACATAGTTGGAGGAGGTGAGCTGAAGATTGACCCATATAAATTTTCGGTCATTATGAATTGGCCAATACCCACATAAGTTACAAAAGTAAGAAGTTTTCTAGGAGCGACGCAGTACTGCAAGAAGTTCATTACTATTTTTTCTTCCATAGTAGCTCCACTACATGCTTTTACCAGTGTGAAGGTTGTCTTCCAGCGGGGAGGCAAACAACAAAAAACATTTGATGCTTTAAAACAAAAGATCAGTTCAACCCCAGTTTTAGCATTTTCGGACTTGAAACAACCCTTTGAAATATAAACAGATGCAAGTGACTACGCCATGGGTGCAGTTCTTTTACAGCATGGTAAGCCCATTTCATTTCATTCTAAAAAATTTAATGGCGTTGTTATTAATTATCCTACATATGGTAAAGAGCTTTATGCATTGGTGCAAAGTGTGAAGAAATGGAAGCATTACTTGATGGGAAAATAAACCATTATTCACATCGATCATCAACCTTTGAAATATCTACAATCTCAAACAAAATTGCAGCAATCAAGACATTTTCATTGGATGGGATTCTTACAGCAATTCCACTTGGTAATCAAGTACAAGAAAGGTATTTATAACATAGTTGCTTATATGCTTTCTAGGTTGATTGTTAATTCAACCATTTTACTCAAGAATCATTATGTTTTTCCTTAAAGTTATGTTGAGCAATATGCACATGATGTTGGCTTTCAAGAGGTATATTTAAACTTGATTCAAGGCCACCAATTTGATGAATTAGACTAGCATGTTCATGTTAATTTGTTGTATCCTTTGGGAAAACTTTGTGTTCCATAGGGGGAGAGAGTAAATGTCATAAGCGAAGCACACACTTCTCTTATTGCTGGACATTTTGGTGTAAGTAGAATAGTGGCAAATCTTTAGAGGTATTTTTACTGGCCTTGTATGCTTGAAAGTGTGTCACATTTTGTCGGAGGTTGTTCATTATGTGCAGTCAGTAAACCTAGTAATATGAAGCTAGGATAGTACACACCACTTCTAGTACTTTCACGTCGATGGGAGAGTGTTTATATGGATTTTGTAGGAGGCCTTCCTTTATCAAGGAAAGGTCATGATTATTTGTATCTAGTTGTGGATAGGTTCAGCAAGATGTGCATATTAATGCCTTGTAAAAAGAAATTACAGCTGAACAAACAACTCAACTTTTCTTTCAAAATGTATGGGTTCATTTGGATTGCCTACTTCTATTGTCAGTGATAGTGATTCTCGATTTGTTGGGAACTTTTGCTCAAGTTTATGGAACTCGATGGACACAAAATTGAAGAAAATTATAGCCTTCCATCCACAAACAGATGGTCAAATTGAAGTGGTTAATAGGACAATTATTCATTTGTTAAGAGGTTATTGCAGCAAACATCCTAAGTTGTGGGGTGAACAGTTGCATTATATTTTGCATGCTTACAGCCAAACAAAACACTCTTCTACTCTAACTTCGCCTTTTGAGGCATGTCTTGGATATTTGCCTAAATCGCCTTTGGATTTCATCTTCGAGAAATATGTAGATGCAGATGGACATAGCGACATAGACAAAGCAAACAAATTCATTTGATTCACCAAACAGTTCAAGAACAACTAGAAAAGAGACAAGGCAAGGCATGATAAGCATCGTGTGGATCATCATTTTCAAGTAGGTGATGAAGTTTGGTTATACATTAGGAAGGAAATGCTTCAAGGTGAAGGTAAAAAGCTAAAACCAATTCATTATGGTCCATTAAAAATTCTCGAAAAGATTGGTAATAATGCTTTCAAGATTGATTTGCCTTCATATATGCAAATCTATTACGTTGTTAATGTTGAAAATTTGAGATTGTATGAACATCCTTTGGTTGAAGATCAAGGAGAGAATGTCCAAATTCCATCTATTGAAGGCTTTTCTCCATAATTCCTTGATGTTCTTCAGCAAGACACTATACTTGACAGAAGGACAAGGACCACTAAAAGGGGAAGTACTGATTATCTTCGGATGGGTCTCAAAGGTACACATCCATCAAAGGCCAAATGGATTGAAGTGGGGAAGGTGAGGGAACAATACCCTTGTCTATTCAATAAATAAATATAAATATTTTTGGGTCCAAAAGTCTTCCAGTGGGGAGGAGTGATCAAGTGCTCAGAATTATGCTCAAAAATCAAAGTGTCAGAATCTTGTCACACTCAGCTTCAGATTTAAGAGTTCATCATTCTGAATCCAACGGTGTGAACGTTACTTAAGTCTGAGTTCGTATGTGGAAGTTAGAGCAAGTCAAAGTTCAAGTTTGACTTGTCTATGTGGCAGGATTGGATGACATGGCAAGGGTCCCAGCAAATGGGGAAGCGCCAAATGGCAGGTTGCCACTAGGTCCTACATATCGCATATCGGGGAAAAACAAAGGATGCAGGACAAGAACTGGCCCCCAGCAGGTTGGGTTGCGATTTGCGATAATCTCATATCTCACCAAAAACTCATTGTTATTTGTTACCACTGGTAAAGTTATGATTGCAATGACTGCCCGAATGTGATACTTTATTGTGTTACAGTTTAATGTCCCGATGGGTTTGCGATATTGCAATCATAGTGTTCCTATGTTAACAAAATCTTCGGCCACTGAACTTCGCCGATTGCGATGAGCAATGGGTTTCGGACGCGGGATTCTATATGTTGCAGTTAATTATCCCCAACGGGTCCAAAATATCGCAATCGCAATATTTTTTCATCCATAAGAGCCTACAACACTTGCCAATTACAATTTTCGATATGTCCAACAAGATATAGCCCACCGTGCGGCGAATTTCTCGCTCTGTTAGCAGATTTTGGAGTGGAAATGGGGTTTTTGGTCAGTTTTGGAGCAATTTGCGGAGCAAATAGTGGACGATCTGGGAGAGGTCACAATTTCTTTAGTTCTTATCCAAATTGGATGTAAAAAGAGGCTAGATGGCCATTTTTTAGTATTATGAACTCATTTAGACATGTTTCAGAGGCATTTGAGCATTATAAACACACTTTTGTTGTAATTTGAGCATAGTATAGAGGCCCAAGCCATTGGAAGTTTGACCAAGGAGACATAGCCCAGGAGGGGTGAACTCCTTTATCATGTGCTTGTTGTGTGTTGTATTTGGATGTTCTTTGTTGTTATTTTGTTGTTGTTAAAAATATGTTTTATGTTAAATTGCTTCTAACATTTACATAATAAACTCTCATGGGAATCAGTTAATTAAGCAAAATAATTGAATCCTTAAGCACTTCATAAGAAAATGATAAGCATCTTGGGTTTTAATCTGAATGGGGAATTATCACAACATAACTAAGTTGCTCCATTTCGGATCAATGTACCTATGTAGGCAGTCGCAGTACTTGAGTACCAAATGTTTCTCAGAATCCATGATACCCAACTTCGTGTGAAGGGTATGAAAAACATTGGTAAACTCCAGCACATCTTGATCCATTCCCTGCCCCAGTGTGGTTTATGTATTTATCCTCATAGCTCCCGACAGGGTACTATTGCTCCTTGATGGCATCCCGGAATGAATTCCAAGTGGTGCGGCTGAAAACAATAAGGTCGTGCTTTCATCCTTCTGCTCATAGTAGGTTTCCCACTAGTCCTTGAAGTGGGGGCGACTTTGAGAAGAGAAAAAGTATTATTTTCCCAGCTGGAAAAATTATGAACACAAAAATACCCTTCTAGCATATTTAACCATTTATCTATGGTGTCTGCATCTATTTGGCCCTCAAATATGGGAATGTCAAAGTTTACCTGTACCTTAAAGGGAGTGGAGCCTCCAAAGTGGCTGTTGGATGTGGATGTGCCGCCGGTGGGCAACCGTTGAAGGATATGGGAAAATTTATCCATCATCAAATTCCTTTGTTTCTCGAGGGCCTCCTTGAGAAATATTTTGATAGGATCTCCTGCTCCCTAGTCTTTCTTTTATTCCCCCATGGGCGGTCATTGAGGTTTGTGAGGCTGATCTTGCAAAGCTTCAACCAGATCGAGCCCTAAATCCTTATATCCCAGCCTTGTTGGAGACATGCAAAGAAAAACAAAGAAAGAGCAAACCCCTCTGATACCACTGATCCGGATTTAAACAGGAACGCAACAAATTACAGATAACCATAAATACAGAGATGCAACAAAAAAGCTTACAAACAGAATGGGAATAATACTAGCTTAGGCGATGGTAGCTTATCTGAGAAGAGATGTGGTAGATAAATGCCTTTGAATTGTGTTACAATGAGGCTCCCCTGCTTGTTTGTTATTGAGAAACAATGTAAAATCCTAAACATCCAAAAACCTAACCCTAGGAGATGAAACGCAAAACTATGGTCCCTATTTGGGTAAATTGGTACATCAACTTCTTGGGGTCGTAACTTTGGCATACGATCTCCATATGATGCGCACAATACCTCGTTAGAAAGGTCTATCCAAGGACAACAACTTTTTAATAGCCAACATTGGTTGAACACCCATGTTGGGCCCGATGTTCCC
>APFE030253917.1:62668-97734 GCA_000404065.3 Pinus taeda | reverse complement strand
CAACCTTGCCGTTTGACCAGAGTTACCTCTGCGTTGACCAGGGGTGTAGACGACCAGTTTGGCTGAGCTGACAGCACACGCACCATGTACACAGTCATACAAACTTGCCCATGTCGCTCTTTCCTCTGGAGGACACCTGGATCATAGAAAACAAGAAAATGGCTGCGGAATCTGGGATTGGCTGCGGAATCAGAGATCGGCTATGGAAACCCTGTATTAGCTGCGGAATTGCAGCACTTGAACCAAAAATCTAAACCAACAGTCAATCATTAGCACAATTAGCAAATCATGTTAAAAGTCCTATAATGCAATGAATTGAACAAGTTGATGAAGGAAATGATGACAAAAGAAGGAAATGAGTAGGAAAAGGCTGTTGGGAGGATGGGTAAATGAGTGCAGGTTTGAGGCTCAACACCAAGTCACCTACATCAAAACTTATTTCATTGCGATGTTGATCTGCCTATTGTTTCATTCTATTCTATGCCAACACGAGGTTATCCTTTAAGAGTTGGAGAACTTGTTGTTGATTCTCGATGTGATGTTCCACTCCTTGAACCTTGGAATTTTCTCTTAAATATGATGTGATGGATGGTGGCTAATATCCATAAAGTGAGATAAATGGGGTCATTTTTGTTGCAGTGTGGAAGGAAGTTTTATACTACCATTCAGCCAGAGGCAACCATTTGACCCATTGTGTCTGTTTATCATATACAAAGTAATAAAGATATCCTTCCAAACATTTGTTTACTATCTAAGTTTGCCCATCATATTGAGGATGATAAGATGAGCTATGAGATAGCTGAGTACGAAGATAGGAAGATAATTCTGTCCAAAAAATTCCAGTAAAAATAGGATCTCTGTCACTTACAATAATCTTTGGGTTTCCATGTAGCTTTTTAATTGTTTCCATAAATGCAGTAGAAACTTTATTGGTTTTAAATGGATGTACTAATGCAAAAAAGTGTGCATACTTGGTAAGTCTATCAACTACCACCATGATGACACTCTTTCCCTCAGACTTGGGTAAACTTGTTATAAAATCCATTGAAACCTCCTCCCAACATTGGCTTGGAATGGATAAAGGTTGTAATAGACCTGGTGTCTTAATTGTTTCAACTTTATTTTGTTGGAAAACCAAGCATTTTGCCACAAAATTTTGAATATATGATTTGAAGGCCATCCCAGAAAAAATCCTTCTTAACCTTGTGGTAAGTTTTTAAAAATCCTTAGTGCCCTCCTAAATGAGAATCTTGCAATTCTAGAAGAATCTTTTATTTGATTCGGGAATCCTTACAGAGGTATAAGTGATCTTTGTACCATAACAAATCATTTTTCTAGCTAAATGTGTAAGATGTATTGGAATCTTGTTGTAACTTTCCAATAACTTCCCCCACTTCTACATCATTTTTCCATTCCTCGCTTGCTTCGTTTATCCAAGCTGGTGAGACAATAAAAATGGCACACAACAATTCTTCCACATCCTCATCCTTTCTTGAGAGTGCATCTACCGAAACATTTTTCTTCCCTTTTTTGTAGATGATTTCAAAGTCGTAATCCAACATATTTGTGACCCATTTTTGTTGTTGTTCATAGGATAATCTTTGTTCTAAAATGTATTTAAGGCTATCATGATCCGTTTTTACCTTGAAGTGTCTCCCATTAGCTAGGGTCACCATTTCTTAAGTGCATGTAGTATTGCCAACATTTACTTCTCATAAATAGCTTTGTGTAAATAATTTACCTTGATTGGAGGACTTTTGAAAGCAATGGGTCTTTCAACTTGCATTAAAACAACACCAATTCCATTCCCTAAAGCATCACATTCCACAAAAAAGTTTTTTTTTAAGTCCGGTGTAGCTAAGATCGATGCTTGGCACATTGCCTCTTTAAGATGTTCGAAGGCCTTTGTTGCTTTTGGAGTCCATGAAAATGCATCTTTCTTCAATAATGTTTTTAGAGGTGCTGCTATTTTCCCATAATTCTTAACAAACTTGTGATAATACCCTGTCAACCCAAGAAGTCCTCACAGATGCTTTATGGATGTGGGGATTTTCCATTCCTTGATGGCTTTAATTTTGCTAGGGTCTACCTTAACTCCTTCATGAGATACAATATGGCCCAGATATTTCACCTCTCGTACTCCAAAGAAAAATTTGGATCTTTTTGCATATAATTGTTTCTCCTCAAATAGTTGTACCACCCTGTCAACATGTTCAACATGATCCTTCCAAGACTTGTTCTAGATTAGTATATCATCAGAAAAGACTAACACAAATATTCTAAGGAATGGTTTGAAAATGGAATTCATCAAACCCTGAAATGTAGAAGGGACATTGGTGAGGCCAAAAGGCATGACCAAAAATTCATAGTGACCCTCATGAGTTCTAAATGTTGTTTTCAGAATGTCTTCAATCTTAATTCTGATTTGATGATATCCTAAACGAAGATCCAACTTGGTGAAGTAAATTGACCCATGCAATTCATCCAATAAATCATCAATGACAGGAATGGGAAACTTATCTTTAATAGTCAGCTTGTTGAGCTCCATATAATTGGGACTCATGCACTATGATCCATGCTTCTTGTGCACCAATACTACTGGAGCAGAGAAAGAACTTTGGCTAGGTTGAATTATACCAACCTCTAGCATTATTGCAACCATGCATTCAATTTCACTCTTTTGGGCATAAGGATATCTGTACGGCCTGATGTTTGGAGGAACACTTCCTGGCATCAAGTGAATAGCATGACCATGATCATGAATAGGTGGGAGACCTTTGGGATTCTCAAATACCTTGGGATGATTGTCCAAGACTTTTTGGAGATCTGGAGAAATACATGATTTCGATGTGGAAACATCTAGCGAACATAATTGTGCAATTACACCTCGTTGTTCCTTTCTTAGAAGCTTTGTCATGCCGTTACAGCTAATTATCTTTCCTGGTTTCCCTACAATACCCCTTAATTCAACTTCCTTTCCTTCCATAGAAAATTTCACGAAAAGTTCTTGAAAGTTAAAAGCTATTGTACCAAAGGATTGTAGCCATTGGTCTCCTAGTACAACATCAACACCTCCAATTGGAATGGAAAGCATTGGGCTATTCAATACATATTCTCCAATGGATAGCTTGATATTATGGCACTTTCCAGAGAAATTTATGGTTCCTCCACTTGCAACCATCACTTGACACTCTGGTACTAGATATAGGAAGCAATTCAATTCTTTTGCTATCTTACAATGAATAAAATTGTGGGTACTTCCTAAATCAATCAACATTATTACCTTCTTCTTCTTGATACGTCCTTCTATCTTGATGGTATGAGGAGTGGTAATTCCAGCCAATGCATTAAAAGATATGGTCGGATTCATTTCTTCTTTATCTAGGGTTTGTTCCTGGAGTATATCCTCTTCTTTTAACCATTCTTGTTCCTTTTCTTCCTCCTCTTCACAATCTGTGTAGAATAGTTTCTTCTCGGCACACTTATGACCTTTAGCATATTTGCTATCACAATTGTACCAAAGCCCTTTTGATCTTTTTTATTCCAATTGTTGTGGTGTCAACCTTATAAGTTGTGGAAGGCTAGGGGAAACAACACTTCCATCTTTATAGTTGTGAGTGCTAGGCTTCCTGGTTGCCATAATTTTGCTTTCCATTTTTCTCGCTAACCTGAATGCCCTCTCCAATGAATTAGGTTCCCAAATGCGAACCTGATGTTGGATATTATCCTTTAAAGTCCCTATGAACACATCAATCTTATGCTCCTATGGAATATACTTTACCCTTATGTTCAATTTTTAGAACTCCTCAATGTGCTCCACCATTGAACCCTTTTGTTTGAGACCTGTCAATTGACTAAAAAAGGTGTTGCTTTTTCTATCCTTATAATGGGCTATCATTTCTTCCGTAAAAATTGCCCAAGTGACAATTTGTTTACAAAAGAAAAGCCATCAATACCATACAAACTGATTTGGTTCCAAATATAAAGTTGTAATACGTATTTTTTGTGTGTTTTCCACATTATGGAGATTGAAAAATTGCTCCATCTGTAGTATCCATGTTGCGGGATCCTTGCCATTAAACTTCCTCATCTCGATTTTTGGAATATGCTGGGTCTGCAATCCAACATTAGAGTCTATGAAATCATGATTCACATTTCCTTTGTTCTCATCATGATTTTCCTTTACTACCATTTCACATTAGTGACCATTTCTTGTAGCAACTTATTCAAATTCTTCAATTCTTCCATCTTATCACCCATGCCATTCATCTTAGCTTCCATGCCACCCATCTTAGCTTTCACGACATTCATATTAGCTTACACGCCTTTCTCTAAACCATCCATCTTAGATTGTATTACTTTTTCTGTGAGTGACATTTGTTGCACTTGGTCTCATAATTTTGATATATCATGTTGCATTTCTTCCTCTTCTTCATGAGTCATGCTAGAGGTTTCAAGTTGCTTACTAGGTGTTTTCATTTTCTTTCCTCGATTCATCAATTACTGATAATAATGCTTTACCATTCCCTTAGAATTCCTTCAAACTAATTTTTCAAACCAAGCTTATGCAAAAAAAAAAAAAAAAAACTACACACCATTTTTTTACTTTGTAGGAGCTCAATATGGAATTGGATGTATCTCTATAATTTCAGATCATCCAGTTCTAAAATTGTGACTTGCAGTAGCCCTCTCGGTCCTCTTTCCAATGCCACTAGTCTGGTTGAATTTAGATTCTCCACGGCAGAGTTATGCACAACCTCTCAAGATGACCTCATTATAGACCTTTTCAAAAGAGCGAACTTGTATGAAGTGCCACATTTCACTGTTTTGACCTTTGGATCTAAAAAATATACACAGGAAACTACAGTATATCCTCTTTCTATAACTTCTTACAAAATTTCAATCTGATCCTCAAAACAAAAGTTATGATGATTTTCGCTAGGTCACCTGTTTCGAATGAAATTCGGGATTCTGCGAAAGGGCCAACTTCCTCAGATCATATTTCCAAAAATATAGTGCGAAAAGATCTGAAATTCAGACCCGAGGTTCATAAAAGTTTTGGCCCAAATGGTTTTTTTTTTAGCATCTGATATGTCACAAAAAAAGAGTTATAACGCAAATGCCATGATGACCTGTTTGGAGTAGCGAAACCCTAGAATCCAAACCTCTGATACCAAATGTTATGAAACCAGCTCACAAAAAGATAGAGAAGACATATAAATGCCTTAGAATTCAGCCTTTTCAAGGGGGAAACCTCCTTTAAATTACAGAAATGAACAATTCCTGGATGATTCAAATGACAAAACCTCCTTTCTATATATAGGAGTCTAAGGGGTCACAATATAACCAAGCCGACCTTAATAATATAAAGGCACAAAAATAACAATAGAGGGATTCTATGGGGCACAGTAATAACAATATGGGGACAATAGGGGCACAACAATATTAATAAGAGATACAACTATAATAATAATGGGGGCATCACTAGTATTATAGGGACCTAACATATGACTATTAATAACTAATTTACAGTATCTTATAACATGACCAAAATTTTGATCATATTTCTTTGCTTGTTAATTGGTTTTCTTGGGTGATCATCTAGTAGTATATTTTTTTGTGTATAATGTCATTAATTGTGACAATTAATGACTAAAACAATGAACAAATTTATGACTAAATATACTACTAGACGATAAAATTGAGACTACCAATTAATCACTAAACTAAATATGAACAAAATTTGGCCGTGTTATAAGATACTGTAAATTAGCCACTAATTAACACCAACTAAGAAATGGTCATTTATATGCAAATTTTAGTCATTTTTTTAGTAAACGAGGGCTGTTTACAAACTCAATGACCATGATTAGGGTTTGATGATTTTCGACCCGGCCAATCTAGATCCTTGAAATCTCCAAAAAATACCCAGAGAAACCTACTCTGATACCAAATGATCTGAAAAATTCCTTGGATATGCCAGTGGACATTTTTTCACAATAGATATGATAATAATATATTAAAATTTTGAATTTTACACTATTATAGTTTTATTAAAATTCTAGATTTGTAGATTTAATTGTAACTATTTCATGCATGCAAATGGAAATTATGTGGAAACTAAGAGAACAACAAATAATCTCACTCACACACACACACATAAGACACAAGATATGCTCTCTGGGAAACCCTTTCGGGAGAAAACCAAGCTCGAAGGTGAGGCCACTTCACTCTCTTTCTCTGTTGAGAAATATTGTTGCAGGTACAAAGAAGTAATGTCTTTGGCCCATGGGCTACTATAGTCCACATATCATCTCAATGTTTTGTACCTACTATAACTCCTCTCTATACTTTCTCAACTAGAGAACAAAATTCTCTCGAAAGAATGTAATGTCTCTTCCTCCTAATGGCCCAATTATAACACAACTCAATAACCTGCTAGTGGTTAAGTCTAACTACAACAAATTTTATCTAGAGTTATAATATAGACTCTTCTAGAGTCTTTTACATCATAATCACGAGGTTAGACACTTTTCCATGAATAATGAGGGCTGACGCAAAATACTCCCTAACTATAGGTGTGAAAACAGGACGGTCAACTTCTGAGTGACAAAACTTTTGCATACAGGCTCTGATTGACACGCTTTTTCCATCATTGGGAATATCTATGTGTGTAGAACAACATGGAATGTTCTATGCTAAATCAGAAAATTTTTCCCCAAAAAAACATTGTTTGATGCCTCAAAATGATCCTCGAAGGTTTCAAACCCCATTTCACCAAACTGGCTCCCGCTGGTAAAAATGGTCCCATGAGCTTATTCCTCCACTTTTTCCACACTAAATGCATGGAGATGGATGAAAAATAATATAATGATCCAATTGAGATCAATTTTTTTTATTGCAGGAAAAAAGACCAATATTAAAAAGTAGTTAAAGGTGTATGGGCAACTTGATGTCAATATTGCATTGACATCCTAGAAGTAGAGAGTTAGAAATTGCAAGAAGATGTGAATTTTCCTGCATCAAGTGGTATCAGAGCTGGTATGCTCTTTGGAATTGAGGATTGAAACCAAAATAAGGATGACTTCCAACAAGTTGTAGTTGGGTAGAATTTTTCTGAGGGTAGTTCCATATTGAGTGTGCGTATAATTTCCAAGAGAAGGTTCTAAGGAGAGAACTAGTGAGAAAACCAAAATGTAAAGCTAGTGAAGAAAGATTGATAAGGTATTTAGTAGAAAGAGGAGGATACTTTCTACAAAGGAGAGGCTTGGTTGTATTTCACTGTTGAGCATGGAGAAGCTCACAAGGATAAAGAGAAGGGTGACAAAAAAGGTTCATTATAAAGATTCAAGTGAAATCCACAAGAGAAGATAAGAAGATGTCAAGGAAAATGACATAAAGAGGAAGATGAAGGATGTAGAATTTGAGAAAGAGATGACTAAGATGAAGGAACAATTGAATGTGCTTATGGAACTACTACAAAAATAAGTTGGAGACTAGAAATGCAAATGGATTTTTAAGATGAAATTTAAATTGTTAGTTAAGGAATGTTTTGCAAGAAATTTGCAGAGGAAGATGAGGCACATGATGAGAACCTAGTTGAAAGAAGATGAACTCAAAGTAGTTGAGTATGAGGAAAAAAGGTGCACTATTCTGAACCACAAAGAGGACCATTCCTTGTTGAAGAAGAGGATGTAGCAGTGGATGAGATCCAGGAATCTCATATTTATGAAACTAATGAATTTTCTGTGAATGGATACATAGAAATTGAAGATGAACACGGGGAGATAATTAAATAAATAGAAGCCAATTTATTTCCTAAATATAGCGTTAAACCTCAAGTAAAACATTCATATTTAGTGTTTAAGTATTTTGAGGAGGAGATGAGGTATTTACAGAAATGGATAGCAAGAGATGCATATGACTGCATAGAGGTTGCGAGAGTAATTCAATCTAATTTAGAGAAGCACATCAGAGTGTCATACAAAAATAGTATGGAGGAAGAGAGCATGAAATAAATGGAAGTTGACAACAAAATATTTCAATAACCAATAATAAATTTGGATGAAGAAATTAATGAGTTTTAGATGTTGATGGAGAGAGTTTCTAGACAAAGGTATTGTAGAAGGAAAAAGGCGGTATACGTTAGTCAAATTGAAATAAGTTTGCAATTTAAAGTTTGGAAACCTAGATAGGCAATGGAGGAATCATAAAAGGAAATCTAGATGAGAGCACACTAGAAACATCCACCAACTATAAACAAATATTGATTGAAAATGATCTAGATTAATGACTTACTTAACACAGTTGAATCCCATAAAAGTGACTTAGGGCATTGAGTGTAATAGAATTTGCCTTTACACCCTTTAACTCAAACCCCTTACTCAAAGAAAGATTCTTTAAGACCTAGAGATGTAACAAGAGGTGGAAAAAAGGGCATAGGATGAGAGGACTTAGTCCTTCTCCCAGCACACCCTTTAGTAAAGCATGATGCCGCCAAAATATCCTCTCAAAGTTGAAAGTAAGTACTTCCAAAATGATTGCAGAGAATTTTGGAGATTGCAAGTAGCCTAATATGAATGGATAAGAAGTAAAAATCCAAACTATAGTGGAATGAATACCATCATGAACCCAACTAGGATAGCTTCATGAAGGTTCTTGTAATTGTATGCAAACCTAATAAACCCATCATCCCATATGAGAGGAGACATATCATAAATAATGTCCATTAACATCACTCCTCGAAGTACACTACACTTCATCCATGTTGAAATAATCACTAAGGGTGGAGGGCATTTCGCTCTTAGTTAAGGCTTAAGGTAACAACAACTATGTCGCTCTCACCTCCTAATGCATCCCTTATCACACCATATAGGGTATAAAGTAATTTGCATTAATACTATATATGATTTCATAATACTACTATTAGTACTATATGTTATGTTATGACATCATGATACTTTGGCTAGCATCATTGTGTCGTTGCTCCAAGTGCCTAATTTGATATTGTGGAGTCTCTTCTTCACTTCTTAGAATACCTTCATTTATTGGTGGCTCACCATATTTATTCCTTTGGAAGGGTTATAGGCCATGGTATAATATTTCTTAACCTTGCAAGTCAAATATATATGTTTTTTCATTCAATCATCTTCATACATTTTAGAGAACGACTTAAATATATTACACTTAATAAACTATAGGCATGAAAGCATGAATATAAATGACATAAAATTATTAGAGGATTCATTTAGTGTAAAATGAGTCTCCTAAGAAAAATAATAAAATAAGAGTCTTGAATTTTTATATAAAAATAAATAAAACCATTTTTTTATTGTATTTTTTACTTATCTCCTTATAGGTTTACTCAAATATTAATAATATGCACTTATTGGATGTGGAATTAATTCGAAAAAAATACAAATACAGAAAAATAACATAAAAAACATAAAATATAAAAATACAAGTCAACCCTTAAGAGCAACGTTTTCTTCAGTTAATATCGAAATGTTAAAGACAATCAGCCAACCACATGCTTGTAAGAAGAATCTGCGGTTGGAACCCTCTCGGTCTACAAAGACCAAAAGATTAGAAAGCAAAAGTCTCACTAAAAAGAAAATAAGAAAACCAAAGATGTAGTAATTAGAATAACGCAGACTTATAGGTATAAAATTCTGTAAAAAGTCAAAAATATCATAAAGCTATGTTGACTTATATTTTTAAAAAGTTGTGAAGTATTCTGAGTTATTATTTATGTTTATTATGAGAGCTAGAATTAGTTTTAATATTAAATTAAAAAATGATTTACTTATTTATAAAAAAATTTCATCGAAATTGTGTAAAATTTGATTCAATGTGCGACGGGAACAATTTTATCTTCTATATATAACGTTTACAGTATACCTTTTTCATAACTAGCATTTGCACCATATGTTACAAAGGAAGCGTCGTAAGGCATAAATTGAAGAAAGAAAATAGAGAAAAAAAATACTTTGATAAAGAATAAGAATATACTGAACACTCAAATCAATGCCCCATTAACTGGAACCACTTAGTAGACATTCCATACAAAATGGGCATATGATCCAATATTCTCTAGAATACAGGTGAACTGAAGTCCATCTTTCTATATTCTAAAGAAGGAGGTCCTATCCCAGCTCGGTCAGTGGGTGACGGCATCACTTCAATGGTCAGGGTGGAAATCTGGGCAGAGTTATAGGCTCTTGGAATTGCCTGGAGGTGCAGAGGAAGAAAGAGACACAAAGAGAATCCTATAATTTGGGTGCAGAGAAAAGAGAGAACCACACAATTGGGTTGCAGAGAAAGAAGTGAAGGAAATGGCAGTCATTGTGTGCATTTGTGTGTTGTTTTTATTGTCATTTTATCATAATGGGCTTTCAACTTCACAGGATAACTACCTTATAGACTGTGGATCAAAAAGTAACACAACAGTGGGTGGAGATATCTTCACTGCAGATACCCCCTCCTCATATATGTCAATTGCCACCAATGAAGGCATCTTTTCTAACACTACAAATTCCGATCTACAGGTTCCTTCTGGTATCTATTTGATAGCTAGAGTATTTACTCAAAAGTCATCCTATACCTTCAGTCTTGGGCACCAGGGCAGACAATGGGTACGTTTACATTTCTTTCCATTCTCCTATCAAATGTACAATCTTACAAGTGCCATATTTTCAGGAGCCACCCAAGACTCTGGTCTATTGTACAATTTCCAAATCCAGAATAGTTCAATTGTGATGAAGGAATATCTCATCAATGTAAATGAACAAACATTGGTGCTGAAATTTATTCCCTCCAATAATTCCTTTGCGTTTGTTAATGCCATTGAAGTTGTTTCTGTGCCGACCACTCTTGTTTCAGACATAGCTCAAGTTGTGCCCCTGCCTAATACTTACAGTGGTCTATCTGAGCATTCTTTTGAAACAATTTATAGACTTAATATGGGAGGACCATTTATTACCCCTGACAATGACACCCTTGGGAGATTTTGGGATCCTGATACAAGCTTCTTAGCTTCAAAATCACTTACTGAGAGATAAGGTTCCATTTTTGCTGATGTCGTCTGACATTGAAAGTTTTGGGCTGAAAAGAATCCTGAGTAGACTTAGAAAGCTTCAAAACCGCGTGAGTCTTCCAAAAAGACTTTTCCATAAATTTAGGGCTGCAAAACCTTTTTCATGCTAGTTCTTACATTCATTCTGATCTTTCATATTGTTTTTAAACATATCAATTTTTAATGTATGCATACATTGCTTTTAGTCCATGAAAAATTAATTGTTGTCCTACTCTACTTTCATTTACAAATCCATCATTCCAGGACATGATGTAATGGCCATTTGATGATGTGGTAGAAAGTTAGAAGAGCAGTGTTGACACTGTAGGTAGTGGTTATATGCGCTGGTTATAATGGACAAATCTCACAATAATGGTCTTGTATTTCTATAACTCTGTTCTTGACATATTTAGGAACCTGCAGTTTCATGGCAATCTCCAAATTATTCTCTAGAATAGAGGTGAACTGAAGTCCATCTTTCTATATTCTAAAGAAGGAGGTCCTATCCCAGCTCGGTCATGGGGTGATGGCATCAGTTCAATGGTCAGGGTGGAAATCTGGGCAGAGTTATAGGCTCTTGGAATTGTCTGGAGGTGCAGAGGAAGAAAGAGACACAAAGAGAATCCTATAATTTGGGTGCAGAGAAAAGAGACAACCACACAATTGGGCTGCAGAGAAAGAAGTGAAGGAAATGGCAGTCATTGTGTGCATTTGTGTGTTGTTTTTATTCTCATTTTATCAGAATGGGGTTTCAACTTCACATGATAACTACGTTATAGACTGTGGATCAAAGAGTAACACAACAGTGGGTGGACGGATCTTCACTGCAGATACCCCCTCCTCATACATGTCAATTGCCACCAATGAAGGCATCTTTGCTAACACTACAAATTCCAATCTACAGGTTCCTTCTGGTATCTATTTGACAGCTAGAGTATTTACTCAGAACTTGTAGCGCCAGTGAAAACGCAATTAAGAAGTGAAATCTAACGAGGGGTATTTGCAACACAAATTTAATCAATCCATTTAATAACTAATGTTGTAAATAGATAGAAAGGAACCCTGATAAGTCGTAGCTCACAAAGTTATCAAGCTCCACAGCAATCATATCCGTGAAAATGTTGTAAATATTTCTGTTTTGAGATATAGATGTTAGTTTGTAACTACCACTCTCAATCCACAGGACAAAACATAACTGTATCAGAAATTATACTTACTTCCTGTTAAGAATCAGCAAACCCTTTTTCTTTCTGGGCACACTGAAGGCCATGGACTCGAAGAAATCAAGCACAAGATTCTCGAGGTCCTTGATAAACCACCTCTCCTTCAGAAATTAAGATGATGTCATCAAATAATTCATATGTTTCAGGGGCAGGCTGCAGAAGAGAGATCAACATTGTCGCATCCAAGAGATGGATAATTTGGGGAAAACACTTGATGATCTAGAAATTCGTAGCACTGTCCAATCCGGTTGAAATTTCATCCATAAATAGAGCTCTTGCAAAACCGACCAACATTTCTCCTGCACGGATCTTATCAAACGATCAAGCGATCTTTCCCAATTCGTATAGCTACTCTGTTCTCATTCAGGGGCTGTGCCAGGGTGGAATGTTTCAAGAGGCAGGAAAATATACGCTTGAGATGCTGGGCTATGGGTGGAAGCCCAATGCCACCACTTATGTCACTTTGGTTGATTCCTACTTGAAGGCAAAGAAGGCTGATGAGATGCAGCACCTCTTGGTAAAGCTGAAGGAGAAGGGGTTCATCGCCGGCAACAAAGTAGCTTGGCAGCACATGAAGAGCATGGGTCGGTTCAACAGGGGAGTCATGGATATGTTGTTTGGGCAGTATAAGTAGGTGACGTTGAAAGCTTAGGCCTGTAGTTGTACATCTCTCCGTTGCATTCTGGTATTCTTTCTCTTCTCGTAATAAACTCAAAAGGATTAATTCTCTTTGTTTGTTAGGCTTCTCACTAATTATGAGTCTTTTCTCATCTGTCTTGATAAAATGATACGAGTTCTCATTTAGCGTAGGATGAGGAGTGTCTGTGGTCTCATAATGTCCAAACAGAACATTCAAGTTTGATTTGTAATGACATTATGGACTTTTATCTCGTGTCTTTGCGTCATCTGTGAAAAATATATTCGATTTCAAGTTAGGCCTAGCATTTCAAGTTTCTGCTAGGATAGGGAATTTTCAGGAAAGATATAACTCATTTGAATCGGAAAAACCTTTCTTTGCTCATGTAAGAAGGGGTAGCCTGAGCCTTGAATTCTATACTTTGGTGTGGCTTTTCTAAACTACCATTTAGAATGTGTTTTTATGCCTCATTAAACATAATCATAATTATTCTTAATCACAGCGATTCGACCTTTCATTTGAAGTCCCTGTCCCTGTACTTACGAGCCAAACTTCAGGTATATGGAAAGACTTGATATCCGGTAGCCGTTTTTCCATCACCTTGCCTTATGATATAGGGATGGTGGCTAATATTTTTTTCTAATATAGGTCTGGTGGCTAATCTTTTTATAATTGATGGTAGCAACAATCATTTCACAATTCCTCTTCCGAACACTTTCGGTTCGCTGAAAAAATTGTGTAAGTTTTATCTTTTCCAAAATCAGTTCTCTAATATCCTTCCTACTGACATACTATCATGGAATGAGCTTACAGACCCAAATATTTCAAATACTACCCGATACATTTGTGAATAAATCAGTCCTTAGAACAGTAAAGATGGCCACTGCGCAGTACATATGATGGAAAGTCTGGTTTTCAACAAATACAACTCTGCAACGAAGGCTTAATCTCTTTTGAAATTATGAATGTGAAAAATATGTCAGTGCTCTTGATATCCAGTAACCTTTTTTCTGACAGCTTTCCTTCTGATATAAGGCTGGTGGCTATTTTTTTTTGAGATAGAACTAGCGGCTAATATTTATGTAATTTATGGTAGAAACAATCATTTCACAGGTCCTCTTCCCTCCACCTACAGTTTGTTGAACAAATTGTGTAACAAATTGCTTTGGCACTACTATATTATGCAAATGCAAATTTTCAGTGGTGCCAAGGAACTATTCTTGCTTAGCCCACCAGTGGTAACTCTCTTCTTCTGGCCTCTAGAGATTCCTGATTTCCAACCATTGTGCCTGCACAAATGTCCAAGCCCAGAACCTAGAAGAAATAAAGGACACGGCAATCTATGTTAATAATCTATATGCCTAAAAAACCTAATACATTCTCATCCCATAAGCTTTTGAAGAATAACCTTTAACAATCAATGTAAATGAACAAACATTGGCCCTGACATTTATTCCCTCCAATAATTCCTTTGCGTTTGTCAATGCCATTGAAGTTGTTTCTGTGCTGAACACTCTTGTTTCAGACACTGCTCAAGCTATGCCCCTGCCTAATACTTACAGTGGTCTATTTGATCATGCTTTTGAAACAATTGACAGACTTAATATGGGAGGACCATTGATTACCCCTGACAATGACACCCTTGGGAGATTTTTGGATAATTTATACCCCACCAAGGTTCAAATTCCTTATAGACAAGTTTTGTCCTTGTGGGCAGTTTCGCTTGTGCAAGCGGTCAGGGGTCAAGTTCAAATCCTGGGCAAATTTGACAAAATACATATCCCACCCGCGATTTATCAGCTAAAGGGCTCTTTTGAGAGTGTTGTAGCCTGTAAGCTAGCTACATTCCAGAAATGGGGAGGGCATATTTATTGCATGTTGATAATCAGAATCATTGTATAAAAAATAATAATTCTAGGTCAACTAACCTAAATCCTGAAGCCAGTTACAATATACATTGAAACCTACTGTAATCTTGTTCAAGTCCTGCTGATGGATCTCAGATTAATCTCTTGTTGGTATTGAAATTTGAAAGAATGGCATCCAAATTGGGGTTTGTTTAAAAAGAAAGGGGATTGCATCTGATATATATAATCCAATGGGGCTTTGATGAAAATAGTTCAAGCCAAAGTACGTCGAAAGAAATGGTGGGTACCTGGTTTTTCTGGTTTTCCCTCGACCCACTTCGTGATAGTATAATGAACCTTCTCACGCGAGATGGCATCAGATTTGTAGGGCTCCTTCAGGCAACCTCTGATCATGGAAGTGCATACGTTGGCATAAGCAACGTAGGTCATTCCCGCTGTCCTCCAGAAGGGGGTTGCTGTCGTCGCCGCCGTAAACCTGATACATTCTCATCCCATAAGGTTTTGAAGAATAACCTTTAACACATAGTGCGTGGATGAAACTATTCGACCCGGTGCCAAATGAAACGCCCAAACCGTTTGGGCAACCCCTTTGAATCAAAGGCTGAAATTGTTGCAATCGTCTAAGTGTGGCTTACAAGATGACAAGTAGGCAGAGAGGGGAGTTGATTTCAAAGGGAAACGCCTTACGGCGTAAAAATAGTAATAAATTTAATTTTGAAAATGATTAAAACAATATAAAATATATTTTAACTTATTAATTTTTGAAGTCTATTTTATAAAACAAAATAGAGGTAAATAAAGTATTTGAAAGCACTCCTTTCTCATTGTAATACCTGGAATTTTCCTGGTTTGTAGCTGCCACCTTGGACAAGCATATTTGTAAGATCAGCAGGTTGTCTGGCCTGAACTTTGCCTTGTTTATAGCCCGCTCCTTCGATAACCTTATCTTTAGCTTTTGCTTGCTTTTGGCGTGCTTCACGAACAGTAACACTCATAGAACTTAACAAACTCCCATAAGTGTTCCCTTCTCCTTTCTCAATTGCCTTTATAAAACTGTAAGTCATGGCTCCTGTTGATGTAATCTTTGAAAGCGTCTGTTCACAACAATTCTATTAGAAAATTGACTGCGTAATCTTAAAGTTTTTGTTTTACTGGCCATCAATAATTATAAAGAATCACACCGATTTTATATATAAATATTTTATATAAGTATATAATAATAATAATTCATTTTTTAAACGTATATGTGTTAGCGACGAAAGCTTCATCACTCACTCTCACTTTTCTCCCAGTATACCCATGATTAATTTTATTCCTATCTTCCATATTTCCAAAATATTTCATTATCCAAAATATTCTAACCTCTTAAAGATAATCTTACCTTAGTATCTGCAGAGGTCTGGTCATCATCACATCCACTAAAAGATATCGCTTCACCTCCCATTGTTCCTTTGCGCATACCATTTTGAGGTGTATGGTCCTCCCACGCACATTTTCCTCCGCTAAATTTGTCAGCATAATAAAATTATAACAATTAATTTTAGAAAACAGATGGATATACTGCTAAAGAAAAGTTGAGAACCAGACATGGATTGAATCTTAGAAGTAGAGACCTGGGGTTGAAGACGCAGACGTAGGGCAAATCTAGAACAGTGCCACTATGGCAAGCATCGATGATTGCATGCAGTCGAGCTCCGGGAGGAAGGGGTTTTACCAGCGTATCGTTGATCTCATTGTCCACAATCATCCCCGCCGTCTCAAAGTCAAGAGGCAACAGCGTTTTGTCGTAGCCATCAACTTCGTGGCCAGTGTAATCTTTTTGCTGAGAGCCATGCCCGGAATAATGAAACACCAGAGAATCCCCAGGTTGACAATCCTTCACCAGCCAACTCATCCACCTCTGGATGTTTCGTTTTGTAGGGATTCTTTTGGAATCATTTTCTTCCTCTGCAAAAATTCAAACTACACAGGTCAGGTAATGAACACCAGATAACAATAACAGGTGGGTATGAAATTGATATATGAGACATCTGGAAATTAGACGAATTGAAACCATTTATGATAATCGAAACAGTTAATAACTAAATACCTGTGAGAGTAACTATAGAGTCTTCCGGGAAGTTGAATTTAGTTGTGAGTAGATATTTCATACAGTTCACATCGTTGATGCAGCCTTTCAGCTCGATTTATCAGCTAAAGGGCTCTTTTGAGAGTGTTGTAGCCTGTAAGCTAGCTACATTCCAGAAATGGGGAGGGCATATTTATTGAACGGTGATAATCGGAATCATTGTATCAGAAATAATAATTGATTTTTTAAACCTTTATGTGTTAGGGACGGAAGATTCATCACTCATTCTCACTTTTCTCCCAGTATACCCATGATTAATTTTATTCCTATCTTCCATATTTCCAAAATATTTCATTATCCAAAATATTCTAACCTCTTAAAGATAATCTTACCTTAGTATCTGTAGAGGTCTGGTCATCATCACATCCACTAAAAGATATCGCTTCACCTCCCATTGTTCCTTTGCGCATACCATTTTCAGGTGTATGGTCCTCCCACGCACATTTTCCTTCGCTAAATTTGTCAGCATAATAAAATTATAACAATTAATTTTAGAAAACAGATGGATATACTGCTAAAGAAAAGTTGAGAACCAGACATGGATTGAATCTTAGACGTAGGGAAAATCTAGAACAGTGCCACTATGGCAAGCATCGATGATTGCATGTAGTCGAGCTCCAGGAGGAAGGGGTTTTACCAGCGTATCGTTGATCTCATTGTCCACAATCATCCCCGCCATCTCAAATTCAAGAGGCAACATCGTTTCTTCGTAGCCATCAACTTCGTGTCCAGTGTAATCTTTTTGCTGAGAGCCATGCCCAGAATAATGAAACACCAGAGAATCCCCAGGTTGAAAATCCTTCACCAGCCAACTCATCCACCTCCGGATGTTTCGTTTTGTAGGGATTCTTTTGGAATCATTTTCTTCCTCTGCAAAAATTCAAACTACACAGGTCAGACACAATGTTGATGCAGCCTTTCAGCTCGATTTATCAGCTAAAGGGCTCTTTTGAGAGTGTTGTAGCCTGTAAGATAGCTACATTCCAGAAATGGGGAGGGCATATTTATTGCAGGGTGATAATCGAAATCATTGTATCAGAAATAATAATTCTAGGTCAACTAACCTAAATCCTGAAGCCAGTTACAATATACATTGAAACCTACTGTAATCTTGTTCAAGTCCTATTCATGGATCTCAGATTAATCTCTTGTTGGTATTGAAATTTGAAAGAATGGCATCCAAATGGCAGTTTTTTTAAAAAGAAAGGGGATTGCATCTGATCTATATAATCCAATGGGGCTTTGATGAAAATAGTTCAAGCCAAAGTACATCGAAAGAAATGGTGGGTACCTGGTTTTTCTGGTTTTCCCTCGACCCACTTCGTGATAGTATAATGAACCTTCTCGCGCGAGATGGCATCAGATTTGTAGGGCTCCTTCAGGAAACCTCTGAGCATGGAAGCGCATACGTTGGCATAAGCAACGTAGGTCATTCCCGCTGTCCTCCAGAAGGGGGCTGCTGCCATCACCGCTGTAAACCTGATACATTCTCATTCCATAAGGTTTTGAAGAATAACCTTTAACACGCGGATGAAACTATTAGAGCCGGTGACAATGAAACGCCCAAACCTTTTGGGTAACCCCTTTGAATCAACCGCTGAAATTGTTGCAATCGTCTAACACATAATCGTGTGGCTTACAAAAAGACAGGTAGGCAGAGAGGAGAGTTGATTTCAGAGGGAAACGCCTTACGGCGTAAAAATTAAACTAATATCTTAATAAATATTAAATTCCCCTCACAAAATCGTGCATTGTTTATTTATATTATGAAATTAAAAAATGATTTACATATTTATAAAATGTTTTCATCGAAATTGTGTAAAATTTGATTGAATGTGGGATGGAACAATTTTATCTTCTATATATAACTTTTACAGTAGACCTTTTTCATAAAATTTAAACTAATATCTTAATAAATATTAAATTCCCCTCACAAAATCTTGTATTGTTTATTTATATTAATATAGACCAAGTAATGTATAACAGATATAGTATTTTGGAAATGCAATGTCAAATTGATAAGAGTGAATGAATATATAACATATATACTAACATACATACAGTAGTATAGATACTCAATAGATTTATATTAGTATTATAATAAATATTATATACAATTTGAATAGATTTGTATATCAATTATTATTCAATGAAAGCTTTAAGTGATAGGTTAGTTAGTAAAGTTTTTGTTATTTAGTATCTCACTTATCGTGAGGTTAGGGGTTAAATCCCTTCGACACCCTTGGGGTTAGGCCATACTAGTTTGGTTGAAGAGTAGATCTCTTTAGGTTGATCTATCTAGATTTTCCCATGGATGTAGTGGCCACTTAATTCCATGAACCACCTTAAAAAAATGCTATTATTCAATGTGCATATCACTGTTAAAGTGTTCATGGATGTCATAAAGGGAATATTGAGGCCATTTATGTTTAAATTTCATAAACAATAAGTTTAATTTTTAATATAACATAAATGTATTTATTTATTTTATATTTATTAAATAGTTAGAGAATTGTAAAAGATAATTTAAATTAAAGAATTTAAATGGCTAATAGATTTTCAAATCAAAAACAATTGTGTTGGTATATTTTTATTTATTTATATATCATAAAGTTTATGGACAAAAAAATTGTGATAAATAGAATTGTCGCAATTGTTTTTGTTATTGATATGAGTTTAACATATTATTTATATATTTATATATCAACTTAAACCCATTTAACTAATTATCTATCATGCACTCAGAAGATCAAATCCCTAGAAGTGAAAATTTCTTTTTATCCCTCTCCATATTAGTGTGTGGTATAAGGCAAACACTTTATGCCCTGTTAGGAAGTATTGAATGTTGTCTAAGAGCGAACCATGGTATTATTTATTATAATAATTTTATGACACATGTTCATTTTTCACAATGTTTAATGCTTTACATTATTTAGTGTTATTTCAGTGTGATTATTAGTTGCCTTTTTATAAAAAATTGTTTATTTGATTCATGCCAAAATAAGTTTTTCCAGTTTCTAGCCAATAATAGAAGTTCGTTGGAAGGTACAGGGACATAGAGGCAATGGGTAGAGTAGGGAAAGGCAAGGGATAAGGGAAGAGATAATGGGGGAGCAAAGTCAAGACTAAGACAAACATTGTGGGTAAATGATGAGGCAGAAAGCTCGTGTCCAACCTGATCTAGGAAGTGGTGGTTGCTTATGTGGATGGCACCAGAGAGGAAATCAAATGACTCATAGCAGAATGGGAGGAAGATATAAATCACCAAGCGAACGTGGAGGCAATTGACATAGAGGATTGGAAGTTCTTGGTGCCAAATCTAGGACACATCAGAGGCCGAGAGAAACAATACAAGCACGCATTATACTTGTATTGGCTTATGAAATGCCTCCTGGGCAAGGCCATGGAAAAAATCAGGACAACTTCTCTCGAGGATTTCCAAATTACAAACAATACTTTCAAAAGTTGCAATTTCAATTGCATAAACAAGATGGTTGCCTAGACCATATTGAGAAACATTTTCCATGCCTGTTCTTGCCGACTAAGCTACCAAGCTCTAGCTCGAAAGATCTGGCCTCGGTTACATCGACATCCACTGAGCAGGAGGATTAGAATGTTGGCTCTTAGTCATTTTTTATTAGTTTTCATGCAAATATCTTTTAATTTGCAATTTTAAATGATATATATGTATAGAGAGCTAGAATATGGTTGTGGACATGACAATCAAGTTAATATATCTTAGATAGATAAACTAAGTATTTTTTACTACTGGATGGCTTACAATGCGGTTAGGTGGTCAACAAACTTGGTTTCCCAATGGGAAAGTTGATACCACTTAACCAGGCTCTATGTGGTTGTAACTTGATTGCTTATTTTATAATGGAAAAGAAGGACCTACCAAGCTTAACAAAAAAAAAAATCAACATTTTCCATAGTATTTTTAATGTCTTTTTTACTAATTTGTTTTTTATAATATTTTTTTTTTGTGAATTAGTATTGGTATCACTTCAAAATTTTAAAAAATCCAGTTACAACTATCATATGTCTATGTTCACACTCCAAACATTATAGGTGGCCTTAATATGATACATAGGAAATTAAATATATTGCTGTTTTTTCCAAAAATATTTTAAATTTGACATTTTCCATAGTATTTTTAATACTTTCTTAGTAATTTTTTTTGGTGAATTACTATTGGTAATACTTAAAATTTTCAAAGCATACAAATACAATTGCCATATGTCCATGGTCTCACTCAAAACATTATAGGTGTTCTTAATATGCCACACATGAAAATAGATATATTGTCCACCTACCTAAAGGAGGTGAAGTTTGAAAAAGATAAAAACAACCGCTAGAAATAAACAGGTCTATCAATTACAGAGTTTCCTACCAAAATACTACTATAAAAGATAACATAAAATCAGGAGTCCAAGGAGGTCACTAGAGCGGGTGATGAGGCTCATCAATGGGTAAAATATATGGACCTTAATGCAACTCCGACTTACTAAAATCAACTCTTCTCATAATTCTTTACATGTTTTAATTATATTTTGCTTAATGAGATGAGTAAAAGTAAGATGTAATGTCTAGTGGTCTAATGTGCATTGATTGTAGGTTTTGGGAGAAAATTGTTGCTAATTAGGGTGCAGGAACTCGAATGAGGAAAGAAGGAGAGATTATAGGAGATAGGATCTCCCTCCTTAACTCCTCACTCACTTGAAGATCCCTTAATCAAATCACACCAGCTCGGAGTTGCAAGCAGCCAAGTCATGAGGATCATTAGCAGCCAAGCCAGTGACAGTTAAGAACCAATTGATCTCAATATTAGGAGTTAGGCCTCCCTATATTTAAGGAAGTTATTGACAACTTCATTTGTATAAATAAATAGGCCTAGAGCCTCATTAGGATTCGTATTTTTGTACAAGATAGCAAAGCAATTTTTGATTTGAAGGGTTGCGAGCAAACACTTTTATGTATTTTTTAATATTAATGAAAATGAATAGCATTCCCTTGATCCAACATTGAGTTGAATCAGAGGGATGGATCTCTTAGGTTAGGGCCCAAACCTAGGAGTAGCGGTTTCTCTTGTTGTATATGCATGTTTAGGCTTGTACTCATAATTAGTCGCTACACTGATTTGTGTTGTTAACTTGTAAGTACTTGTATGTTTTATTAGTTTTCTTCCATTTTTGGATAGTTCTAACTATAGCATTACAAAGATAAGAAAATATTCAGAAAAGATTGACAAAAAGTGGATCTTACCCCATTTATCCCTTTGAGGGACCATGCCTTGAGGAAAGTTTCCCATTCTAGCAAAAAAATACAAACTTATGGTTTCTTATGAAATTTAGGGTTTTTTCTGCTAATTAGGTCATCACCTTTCAGCTTTAAAAGATAGGTTTCTATTGACATTTCTGATATCTTAGGTCTTTCATTGATTTCATCTTTCTTTCATAATGGTTTCAAGCATTCCCATGCATGAACTTGGAAAATAAATTATGAAAATTATGTTTTCTTCTATTTAAGTAAACCCTTCTTATTTTGAGATTAATTTATGGATAAATGCCAACAATGATGTATATGTTGCAAGAGTTTCTAAATTGCAGGAAGATCTCATATCATCATCCTCATCCAGACCATATCCACCCATGATTTCCAAAAACCGCTAAGGTCTCAATTTGAATTATCGTTTTACAAGGAAAACTTGTCATGATTATTGAGCAAATCCAACCATCGTAAATATTTGGTTTGAGTTCTGAGAGAGTACCCAACACTCCCTCTCTTTATTCCCTCCTTACTCACCTTTTCCAAGCTCTATCCCACCTTTTGAACCACTCCCTATGCTTTCAGCTTGTTCCTATAGGAAACAGGGGATCCTGTAGGTGAATTAGGACATCATGTAGGAAAACTTGTAATGGCTTGTTTTGAGCCTGAATTGTGAGAAAAGTATCACTAAAGCTATGAGTAGACCCATGCTTGCTTTCCAAACCATTTGAACCATCGCACTCATCTCTCTCCTCACCTATCTCACCTGCCATGCAACGAGGAAGGATTAGCATTTACATTTTTCAAACAAAGAGATAAAGAGAAAAAAATTATTTATATTTATTCATGCACACAACTGTTAAGTGCCTATTTAGATTAGAGTTCATGCTTAGACTAGTTAATACCTCGCATGTGTTAAATTAGAGTTCCTTTGCAAGAAATCTATGCTAACAAATAGTTATATGAGTTATGTTGTTTTCTAGGCATTTCTTGCAGTTTGTCATTACTGCAGTAAGTAGCATTTCAATTCTCTCAATTTGGTTAAAATTCTCCTCTATAAATTGGTAATCTAACTTCTTCTAATCGATAGAAGGTTGATTTGAGAAACCCTAGTGGTCTATCATCCCAACTAAACAGTGAAAAAGATTGGACCCATTACATCTATTTGTGTATACATCACTATCACCTCCAAGTTTGTACGAACCCCGAGTTGATGAAGTAAAGTTGTTAGCCCCAGGAGTTGCAGCATCCTTGTTGCAATACTGGTGCTCATCATTTTTTGGTGTTGTTTCCGGGGACGTGTCTGAGTAGATGTGATTTCTGATTTCTTTCTTCCTTTTCTTACCTCTTTCATACTGCAATTACTTCCATTCTACAAAGTAGTTGTAATTTGGTTTTCTTTCCTTTCCATTTTGCAATTGATTCCATTCAACAATTAGTTTCAATTTAGTTTGTATTTTCAAGTTTGCAATTAGTGTTAAAGCCTGAAAAAAAATTAAAGCATTATTTTCATGCCTCGTAGGAATAGGGATAACTTAGGAAAATTCCTACCAAATATCCCCACCAATTTAAGAAACCATTCCAGCTGACATAATGGCTGAAATGAAAGGGGAGATAGGGAAAGAATTGTGGGTGTTTTTCCCATCAGAGAAACTAATGGGGATGCCAAGATGAAAAACATAAGCCCCTCTACTCTTCCTCACTTCCATGGCCTAACCTCAGAATATCCCGATACTTTTTTGTTCAAATTTCTTGTCATATGCAGAACTTGTGATTACACCTCTGATGATGAGAAGTTAAAATTATTCCCATCCACTCTTAAGGATGCAACCCTGCACTGGTTGATGGGTTTACCTGGGGATAGTATCACCACCTGAGCTTAGATGCAACAAGATTTCAACAACAAGTGTAGGGACTACTGCAAGTCCGAATAGACCAAAGAGGAAACTTTTGAGAATGACCTTGGGACATGATGAGTCCTTAGAAGATTATGAGGAAAGATTCCATCTCAACTGTAAAAGGGTCAAGTGCACACTTTAATTTGACTCACTTAAGTTAGTCCTTCTCATGGGGATCAAGGAATATCTCCTAGAAACCATACACCTGCTATCAGGAGGGGACATCTACCATCTACCCTATGATGATATCAAGACTGTTTTTAAGAATCATTCTAGGGTAGCTAGAAAATGCAGTAGGGTTAGTCAAATAGTGGTCATTTCATACTCTTCCAACACATATATAAAAAGTGAAATTGGGAACATGTTGTCATATTTTAAGAGTGAAATGTTGAAAACCCTTTCCGTACAGATGGACACTATGCAAATCAAGAAGAAGCAAGAGGAGGTAAAGAGAGCATTAGCCATCTTATGCCCTTGATGCACAAGCAAGAACCCTAGGAATGAATGTATATTGAACCTTATAGAAATCTCTTCGGTCTATGAGGAAAATCACTCCACATAAAAGTTCCCTTCTTTGCCTAGACTAAAAGTTGTGTTTCAGGGAACTAAAGGGGTCACTGAACAACTCTACTACATAAATCAAAGGAGGCCTCATGGGCCTCGACCATACCAGTGGGGCATGCAAGGGTCATCCTATTCATATTATCACCCTATTAAAAACACAAACATTCCCTCTTGGTGCCCCCTTACTCATCCCTCCTCGTCTACACCTTCTCCGTGGTCTTTTGTACCTCAATACCATCCCCAGTCATCCAAGCAACCATTTTAGCCATAAACGCCTCCAAAACCTTAGTGGAGTGCACCACCCTAGGGGTGAAGGTTCCCATACAACAATTCTCCATCTTTATTGCCTTCACCTCCATATCAACCATAACTTTTATACCCTGTTCCACCGAAATAACCTCAGATTCCTCCCCAACCAAACCTGAACCTGAACAACAAATAGGCACAGCAAGTCTACAGTGGAGAGACATCCTACCCTGCTTATGCTTTGGAAATTCATGTAATTAACCTTAGGTATGGGAGAGTGATTCCAGATAGCCAGCCTCCATCTCCAACAAGGGAGAGTCAGGAGGAAAGGGAGGAAAGTATGCCTAGAGTAAATCTACCACCCCTTCTTGAAAGATTAACCCATCTTGTCTAGCATACCCCAGAAAAGAATAAACTTCTGGGTGAGTTGAAAAATCTATGTGTCCAAATCCCACTTCTCCAAGCTATCACAGATGCACCCATTTACAACAATATTATTAAAGAGAAGTGTTTCAAACATCTAGGAAGGAGAAAAAGAGACACCCCTACCATTAATGTCATTGGACAATTGTTTGAATTAATGCTGGGGCGGGTAATTTTCCTGAAGTATTTAGACCTTGGGAGCCCTATAGTAGATGTACACATAAATGGCACCATTGTCCCCCATACCTTTATTGATCTTAGGGCTTCCATTAATGTAATTACTAAGGACACTATGCTCAGGCTGAATCTCTAGGGATCATTAAGGAAGACCACGAAAGTCTTGCATCTTGCAAACTGATCCACAATAGCCCCTAAGGAGATTGTTGAGGATGTGAAGATTTCCATTGATTCTTGGGAATACCCCACAAACTTCTTAGTTCTCCATCCTAAGACCAAATTTAATGGTTATCTTCTCATCCTTGGGAGGCCTTGGTTAGCCATTGTCAATGCCTATATAAGTTGTAGAGCTAGAAATATGACTATAAAAAATGGGCATCTATCCAAGCAGTTGGTCTTGTACACTCCTACTCAGCCATATCTAGAACATGACTTACCTTTATAGTTAGAAGAGAAGGAATAATATGAATTCTACTCCTCCCAAATCTATACCTTAGAAACTGCCATAGGAGGAGGACAACCTGGTGAAGATGATTTGATTGAACACATCCTCCAATATCAAACTCCAAACACCATGTCTATAGAGGAAGTAGTGAAGGAAACCAAGGACAACCATCAGATTGATCTATGCTTATCTAACTCAAACCGTACTCATGTCAAAAAGATAGAACTCGGCCCTGAAAGGGTGTTGAAAATCAACCCCTCTCTGTACACCAAGAAGAAGAGTTATGTAATATGATAAGAGAGCCTTTGGATGCCTTTTCTTGGAATCACAAAGAAATGAAGGGAGTGCACCCCTCGGTGTGTACTCACAACATTTACATCAAGGAAGGTTGCAAACTAGTCCAACAACCCCAAAGGAGAATGAATCCAACTCTCACAGATATGGTCAAAGAAGGGTTGCAGAAGCTGCTAGATGCAGGATTCATTTACCCTATCGTGAACAGTGAGTGAGTGTCTCCTCTAGTGTTGGTTCCAAAGAAAAATGGAAAGTCGAGGATTTGTGTTGATTACTGAGAGCTAAACAAAGTGACAAAGAAGGACCATTTTCTTATACCTTACATTGACCAAGTGTTAGATGATTTGGCACGAAAGAAGTTCTTCCCTTTCTTGGATGGATTTAGTGGGTACAATCTGTTAGCACTTGAAATTTCACCTTAGGCTGAAAAAGGCAAACCTCCAGGAAACATCAAACCATTTAGCCTCGTAGCTAGCCCTACGGGGCAGGAGAAGGCTCTCTCTGGTCAATCTCAGTAAAATCTTCAATGGATGAGATGAACAATAGGGTAACACTAATTTTAGGCTAGTAAACTGATCAAAAGGGTTGATTTGGAGTTTTTAGGGTTTTTGGTGGCAAATTGAGGGGATGGCAATTTTGGGTGCGGGGATTGGACACAGTTTCTGCAGGGGGTTCTTTGGGGTGAGGTAGGAGATAGTATTGATGCCTTTGATTGAGGTGGATGATTAGGAATGAGAGGTGAGGAGTTAAGGAGAGCAAACAATAACTTTGAATTCTCCTTAAACAGTAGAAAACATTGAAATTAAACAAACTTAAAAGCAGAGCATGACAGTCATGAATTCTTACTTTAACACTTCATTTGCTTAATGTGCAGAAGGAAAAGAAAGGAAATTATTCACATAACACACTTACAGGTACATAGAGAAACACACCATCAATACATGTAACCACAAGAATCCCAAAAAGGACTGCAAAACCCTGGTCTTCCTTAGCCAAAAATTGCAGAGATACAGTGAAATAATACAATGATAGCTTCTCCCTCAAGAGTCCAACCTTCCAACCCCTGAAAATGATTGAGAAAATACATAATATAGACCATGCCAACCCATTCCCTAGCCTCTAGGGGTCGAGCTCATCATCCTAGGAGCTGTTTCAACCACTTCTAAACTTAGCACTACAAACTAGGCAGTCAAAACAACTTGCCTCTATAAGATAGGAAACCAATTCATTCATTTAATTTTCACCTTTTTATGAATGAATCTTCTAGAAGAGGTACATAAGCGTAAAATTTTCATAAAAGTACATTAATTACATCACATAGGATAATAATCCACCCCAAAAAGTCAAATAGGGTCAAACTGCGTTTTTCTGAGCTATACAGTGAAATTTGGAGAAATTTGCCTGACGGGTCACGCGCCTCTACCTGACGGGTCGCGCTCCTTTGGGACCACATTTGGGGCACTTCCAGGTGTTCAAATGAAGCAAGAGTAGTCTTGTTGGAAAGGTCTGTGAGTATACTTTCTAACCCAACTGGAATTTCTGAATTTGGTGGTCATTTTCCACTCCAAAATTGCAATCTCCCAAGACTGCTCTCTGTGTCTCAAAAAAGTGACAGAAAGTCATTTTTTGCTTGTTTTTTGACTTTCTGGAGGCCCAAAACTTTATAAAATCTCTCGTCCTTTGATGAGAATGTGTAAATTTGCATGACAAATCTAGAAATGCTGAGTTTTCGCAAAATGGAGTTGCCGGGATGAAGGGTCTCGCGGGGGGTGAGACCCGTTAATGGAGAAAACCTGTAAATTGCCTAAAAAAAACCAAAATTTACCCAAAATTCTCAAAATTTCTTGGGATTTGTGCTGTGGCTAGGCTATTTAGTGCCATGCTCAGTCAAAGAGGCTTTGGCCAAAATTTGGAGTGGATCGGGCCTTTTTCTTCGTTTTTGTGCTTTGGCCAACCTCCTTGGATCTAGCGATTGTAATTTTGACATTTCTCTAAAACCATGAAACCTGTGAAAAAAGCGAAGGAGGTTTTTCTTCTTTGGAATGTTATGGACAAAAACCTCTCTCCGTTTCTCAAAATTCATCTTTATTTGCTCTGAAAGATTATTTGAGTGCGACTTGTCCCGATGTGTGAAACAAGGAATTTTGTCGAAATGGAGCGAAATGAAGGGGATAAGAGGCTTCTAAATCCTTGGGGAAATTTTTGGGAGTAGGGAGGGATGTGAGGAAGCAGGGGAAAGTGGAATCTTAGAGATTGAGTGAGGGGAAGGGGTCCAAAAGTGCAAAACATAGGCCAAACCTAGAATATTGCCAAGTTGTAGCTAGAAACTAGGGTTTGTGCAAAAATGAGGAATTTGGCGTATCTAAGGGATGGGGAGTGTTTGATAAGGTACTTTAAGGATAGGGGAAGGTGTATGAACATCAGGATACAAGTTTTGCTGATGATTTGACCGCCCAAGAGAAATTTCCTTCAAAACCCTAGGAGAGGGAAATGACCTTGCCTAGGTGCAACTGAAGCATGGACAAGGTGTAAAATGACTCATTAGACACTGAGATGATAATTAAAACACTATGAATTATGATAGACTCAGATGAATGATGACATGGATGGGCCTTTGGGCAACTTTGAAAAGAGTGAGAGCAAACCCTAGACCTAATGCCTAGTGACCAAAGTTTGCTTGAAAACTCTTTGAAATGACAAAATTTGACCTTAACACTCTGAAACCACTTTGTAAGAGCATATTTTATCACTGGAGGAAGGCTGGAAATACTGACACTAACACAATCAAATCCAGATTAGCCTAGAGGACTAAGATAAAACCACCTTCACATGTCCTTGGGATACTTTTGTTTATAGGGTCCTTCCTTTTGGTCTATGCAATGCCCCTGCCACTTTCTAGAGAGGAATCCTGAGTATCATTCCAGGAGCTAGTCCATGATGCAGTAGAAATTTATATGGATGACTTCACACCCTATGGGTGTGATTTCCAAGGAACTCTCTCTAACCTAGGAAAGGTGCTAAAAAAATGCATTGAAATGAACTTATCCCTTAGTCCTGAAAAATTTGAGTTCTTGATGACTATAGGGACTATTCCAAGTCACTTAATATCCCAGGAAGGATTATAGGTAGACCTAAATAAGATAGCCATCATCAAAATGGTCCCAACTCCGCAGAAGCAGAGGGATGTCAGAATCTTTTTAGTTTTAGTCGGATACTATAGTTGATTTATAAAATATTTCAGCAAGTTAGCTTCTCCCTTATTTGGATTATTGGCCAAAGACTTTGAATTTTTGTGGTTAGAAAGCTGCCAAGAAGTTGTGGACACCCTAAAGGACAAGTGGACCATTGCACCAATTCTCACAAGGCTATATGAGCCTCTCTAGGCCAGATAAATGACAAGCTACCTTATGCCATTTACTTCATTAGTAAGAATCTGTCGAAAAATGAGTTAAACTACACAGTAACTGAAAAAGAGCTCCTAGTTGTTATGCAATCATTAAATAAATTTAGACGTTACATTAAGGGTTACCAGACATTTGTACATATCAACCATGTTTCAATTAAATACTTGTTGAACATCCCTGATGTAAATGCCTGAATTATTAGATGGTTGCTTTTATTTCAACAATTTGATTTAACTATTATTGTTAAGCCTAGCAAGGAGAATGTAGTTTCATATTTTTTATCCAACTTGACTTTGCCTGCAAGGGAGGAAGGAATGGTTGTTGATCAGCTACCAAATGAACATTTATTTTCCATTTAAGTTATCTCTCCATGGTTTGCTGACATAGAAAACTACTTGGTATCTACACAGTTCCATACAAATTTGTCCTCAAAGGAAAATAGAAAAATCATAAGAAAAAGTGCCCCATTCAGTTGGATTGGGGGAAATCTCTTCAAAATAGGTCCAAATCAAATTCTGAGAAGATGTGTCAGGTTGGAGGAAGTCTTAGACATCCTTTTGGCCTATCATGATGGGCATTGTGGAGGTAACTCTGTAGCCAAAAGAACAACATTTGAAAGTACTACAAGTTGGTCATTATTGGCCCACTCTTCACTAAGATGTAAGGAATTATACCAATTAGTGTGATGGGTGCCAAACAGGGGGAAACCTACCCCAAGGCATGAAATACCTCTACAACCTCAAGTGACTTTTGAGCCATTTGACAAGTGGGGCATGGATTTCATCAGGCCCATTGACCCTCCATCCAGATAGAAGCAAGACATCATTGTGTGCACTAACTAGTTAATAAAATGGGCTGAATTCAAAGCCATCAAAGTAGCAACAGAAGAAAACGTGGTTGAATTATTAAGGGAGAATGTGTCTTATAAGTTGGGTACCATAGAGAGTCTGTCACTGATCAAGGTAGTAAATTTACATCCCATGTGATTGAAGATCTATTAAGCCAACATAAGTTCAAGCATTGAAATTTGACTCCTTACCACCCACATGCTAATGCCCAAGTAAAAGTCACCAACCGAGCATTGGAGAACATTCTAACCAAGGTGATTAAAAATCATAGAAAAGTTTGGTTAGAAAAACTAGTGGAGGCCACCTGGGCCTACAATACTACCTCGAAAACCACCACTGGTTTCACTCCTCATGAGTTGGTGTATGGGAAGAAAGCCCTAGTATCCATTGAATTTGAATACAACACCTTAAGGATGGCAACAAAACTAGATCTCGATATGACAAGGGCACAACAAGAAATATTGCTCTACCTGAATGGTTTAGATGAATTTAGGATGCAGGCCCTCCTACACACAGAAGTGACTCAAGTACAAAGGAAAATCTCACATGACAAGAATATAAAAGAAAAACAGTTCTAAGAAGGCAACTCGGCCTTGTTGTATGAAACCTGGTACAAAGGTTTCAAAGGAAAGTTAAGAAATATAAGGTTAGGGCCCTATTTAATATAAAAGTGTCATGATAATGGTGTTGTTGAAATAAGAACCATTGATGTAGAGGTTGTCCCTTTTCTTGTCAATGGGTACAGAATAAAAATCTACAAAAATTGCTTTTGAAAGTAGGAATTCATCAATAGCATCAATAAGACGATGATGGTGGTCAAGGAAGTCTCAACTTCCACCCCACCAAGTTCTTGAAAGAAAAAAAAAATAAAGAGACTCAAGTGAACTAGTTGCTTTTCAAAAAATAGAAGAGAAAAAGATACAAAAACGACAATTTTTTATTGCAGATCTGCAAGAGGAAGTTAAGCACAACATATAGAGGACAGCAGGCCCTACAAAAACTATGTTTTACTTCACCCATCTCATATTCTCCATTGTCCCCCTAGTCTTACATCTATACTCCACCCCAAATCATTTCAAGCAGTTCTTCGTTTTCTATAGGATTCCCTATAATACTACAAGAGTTTCCTGCAGGAATTACAGGAGGTGTTGAAAACTGCAAGAAGAGTAGTCCAATGGCAGGGTGGTGACACAAGCCTATGTTTTAATGTTAAAAAACCATTTACCTCACCACACCTCAACCAATACCTTTCTTAACCATGTCGCTCATATATCCATCAAAGAAATCAAGTTTAAAGAAAAAAAAAAAATATATATATATATATATATATATAAGAAGGAAAGAGGAGGCATACCAAACGCAACATCCCTCACCTTCCATTCCATAACCCCATCGTCCACTCATTTCAACACCCCTTCTACTTCAAAGCTAAGGAAAATTGCGAGATTCTAAGGAAATGTCACATACAAGACATCTTGTAGGAAATCCAGTAATATATAAGGAATCTATCCTCAACACAAGGACTAAAAGGATGATAAAGCTCCTCCAAAGCTCAGCAGCAGCAGGATGATCAACAACAATAAGGTCCAACACCTGTAGATCATCAAGGAACAAGTCATCATAAGAGGAAATATACAGTTGAAAATATGCAACTCGAAAAGAACAACAAATTGGCACCACTCTTGAGCATGCATCATCAATAAAGCAAAGGACCCATAGGTATGTCATCTTACCAATACTCCCTCATAAGTATGATATGATTAAACTATAGGAATAATGTGGGAGTTGATTTTATAAGTCAAGGTTGTCAATTAACTTCGCCACCCTTGATCAGATCATGAGAAGAAAAGGGTTAGTCTACTACACATTTGGTAAGGTCAAATCAAAGGAAAAAGGGGAATGAATAAAATTATGGTTAGGATACGGAGAATAAAATTGGGAGACGATTACGAGGCAAGGTGATATGATGAACTGGAAATGGTACCAACGGTCCAAAATAACATACTTGTACTCGTCCAGCCACCACATCCCCAAAACAATCATCCATAAATAGAAATAAACATTGACTCCCATAATAATGAAGTAAGACGAAACTTCATGGAGTCATAGAAAGAATAGGTTGCTCTCGGCGTTCCTGAAATAGCACCTACAGGAAACAGTCAGCACCTATAGCAAGCAAGAAACCTACAGGATACTGGGAGATTACCATACAGAGCTATCAGTGGACACTAAAGGCAATCGAGTCATCACCAGAACATAACAAAGGGAGGTAGGAGCCATACCTTCTATGTTTTCCATTTAAAAATAAGATAACCGCGATTCAATTAAGAATTTGCAGTGCATATAAGGATAGAAAGATTTCTTTGAAGGTCAATAAAGGTTAAACTCCAAACTTCCTCACCTACCACAATTCTTGAATAGTATCCACCTAAATGTCAAGAATTAACAAGAAAATGTGACAGTAGGATTCAATCAAAGAGAACCCACCAACACAACAAGAATCCACTAGCATCCTCCTATGGTGGAAATTTTTACAAGGCATCAATTGATGGGGTTCTTTGAGAAGATGAGAGGATATGATGATGATGTGGAAAAATAATTTGCCATGTCACTCATACCCCTCTCTAGATCCAGTTCCATTGTTGTAGTGAAGGGTTTGTCAATAGCAATTACCCCTGAGGTTATAAGTAGGGTATCTACACTCCACAGGGGCTTCACTTTGGGAGGAATATCATAGCAAATGGGTTCTTATTTGGGGATATTTATTGAGGAAAAAATGACATAATATATTGAGGGATATATAGGGAGGAGAGGGTTTTTATATTAGTAGGTATAAAAATTGGAGTCCAAAGTTAATGAAAAATATAAAGGGGTATAAAAAAATGTTAATGAAAAATTGGATACCTACAATATCTAGTGAAATTAGGGGTTTTTAAATTGTGAAGTTTTATTGAGTTTTTATTGGTAGGGGGTTAAATAATGTGATTTTTAGAGGTATTGTCCAATATGTATTCAAATTAAGGGTATTTTTTAATATTCCATGAACGCAGGTGATATGTCATAGTTTCATTGAGTGAAGCCCCCATGCTACACTCCCCCTAGGGTTGCAATGGAGGAAAGAAGACAAGACTAACAATACTCTTGCAAAGAAATGGTTTTTATTAGAGGGGGAAGAACCAATAGAAGCTAAGAATGGGGTTAGAAGGGAAAACATTCCATACCCATGGAATGAAGTCAATTACCACATCATCAAATATATTTCATGTGAAGGTAAATACAATGTAGTGTATGGATACCACTTCAGACTCCTCCAAGAACTGAGATTTGGATAGAACACACCTCTTCATAACATTCTTAGGATACCTTATTTTCTATTACAATCAATGATATATATGAGCATCAAGGTACAAGAATTGAAACATCAGCAACTAGCACACCATGGGTTGATCAAACTCCTTATGGAAGATGCCCTAAACAACTTAATAATCCCCATTTTATGGTCAACATTTATAGACATATAGGAAGAGGGTGCAATTCGAGAAATTGAGTATGACAAAAGCCCTAGCTCTAGTAAGGGAGAAGAAGAAATAGAGGGGGAAAATGAAGAAGAAACAGAGGAGGAAAATGAGGAAGAAACATAGGAGGAAACAAAAGAAGAAAGATATGAGAAAAATAAAGAAACGGAATATGACAAAGACGAAGAATCAGAGAATGGAAAAGAAGAAGACAAAGAGATGGAGATGAATATGAAAAAGAGGATGAAGTACAGAAGGATTAACACAATTCTGAAACACAGATCAGGGAAGAAAAATAATCACCAAGAGTGTCCCTCTAGAGCGTATAGAGAAATAGGCAACAACCACTCTAACTTCCCTAAGTACTGATGTCAAATCAAAGGGAAAGAGGCAAAGAAAAACTTCACTTTAATTCAGGACAAGGAAGAGCACCAGGATTAGACAAGGGAGACCTGCAACCCCTACCAAAACTCTAATTGTCATAAAGGACTCACCAAAACAACAAGAGAAAGAAGTCCCTCTAGGGAAGAGGAAGGGGAAGGAACCTCAAAACAAGCCTCCCTTGAGCCTCCAATCACCTATGCTAGGAGGTCTATCACTAGGTCAACCTCAACAAAAGGAAAAGGACTCCTATAGGAGACACAATCAGACCTGCAGGAAGTAGAAATAATCCTACAGGAAACTGTTACACTGAATTTTGTCACCTTGACTATCTGCAGTTTATATGGCCTCATCAATAGCCATATTGTCCTCTTTGTCAAGCCCCATACCTCTGCTCTTCATGTCAAAACTTCAAAGAGAGAGAAAGTCACTTGAAAACATGTTTATCTCTGGGTACGCAGGTTCCCTCTACCTTGCCTGCGTGTACGCACTCCAAATACATTAGACCTGCGTAGTAATACGCTCTGTATACTAAAGCTAGGGTGCGTACCCCTGTAAAGGTCAAAAGGCGCAAGTTTCATCTTTAAAAAAGTTACTTGTGGTCACTTCTAGAGCCTTCTAGAAGAGTTCTTGACGTGTATTGAGCGCCTCCAGATGGTTCATGCACCCCTAT
>APFE030253917.1:12622-31703 GCA_000404065.3 Pinus taeda | reverse complement strand
GTCAAGCCTAATACCTCTGCTCTTCATGTCAAGCTTCAAAAAAGAGAGAAAGTCACTAAAAACATGTTTATCTCTGGGTACGCAGGTTCCCTCTACCTTGCCTGCGTGTACGCATCCAAACTCATTGTACCTGCGTACTTGTACGCTCTGTAAGCCAAAGGATGGGTGCGTACCTGTGTAAAGGTCAAAAGGCGCGAGTTTCATCTTTAAAAAGTTACTTGTGGTCACTTCTAGAGCCTTCTAGAAGAGTGTTTGACGTGTATTGAGCGCCTCCAGATGGTTCATGCATCCCTATGATAGAGGAACTTATCCCATCAAGAGAGGAGCTACCCCATCCAAAAGAGGGAGTATCCCATTGATGTTGGAACTGAATAACCTCCTCTAGAATACTATAAATACAGGCATTGGGCCATGGGAGGAGAGGTTGAAAGCTGAACATTCCAAAGGGTAGATGCTGCTGGAATTAGGACTTCCATTGTAAACTTGTGAGGAGAGATTACCATCCTTTCTTGTTGCCATATTGGAAGTGGGTGAGCTTGTCCAAGTAGAGGAAATCTCTTGCTGGACCCTGGAAGGAGCTTGCACAACACCAAGGCTCAAGTTGTAATGGTTCCTTTTTTGTTTCCTTAATACAAATAAGTCCATTCTTCTCAATGATTTGTTGTTAATGAATTATTTCATGTACTCCTTGGTCTATGTGATGAATATGCTTTGTTTTATGAAATATTCAGGTGTTATGTAATCGTTTGCTTTGTTAGTGTATGCAGGTCTTAAAGTGAAGGAGGAGCTCATCTGGATCAGCAAGGCTGGACTGCTACAACAAGCGTTGGACCTAAGGTAAGATCGGAAAACACTTGGTTTCTCATAGAATAATGTGTGTTTAGAGAAGGATTGCTCTTGTTTGGTTTGTTTGTCACTAGAGAGTCTTAGACTCCTAGGGAGGTTACATTTGTCCGCAAATATAACTCTTTCCGCATGACAGAAACCTTGTGAAACCTACAAGAAACACAAAAAAGAGACCACGAAGGAATTACTTAAGAAAAAATAGAGGACGAGGGCCATGAACTTAGGGAACCTAACCCACAGTGAAACCTCAGCTCCTACTACAGATTCATTGAAGGAGGTATGGTGATAACATAAAAAATTTCCATTCCTCTATTCTTTGAACTTGAAAAAGAGAGGGCAAGGATAGATAGGTGGATGCAAATTGCCAAATCAAAAGGGGTAGAGGATGTGGCCACATGGAAGAAAAATTTCAAGAAATGGGTAGAGAAATAAATAGCATAAGAGATAGGGAAACAATAATGAAATCTTAGTTAGAGGCTGACAACACATGGCTAAGAAAGTAGCTACAAGAAAAGGAATGCCTATTGGCAACTATGGCAAGTTTATCAATGGAGAAAATCCAATGCAGGATGTCAGGAAAGCCATATCCTTTATACCTCAAGGAAAAATGGCTACAATTCTAGATAAACACCCTAGCACAAAGAGGAACTATGCCTTTCCAAGACTACATATAATTCGTTGACCTCTGTGATCAAAGCACCCAATAGGATAGAGCAAAGATATATGCATTCTACCTACACAATTTATATTTGAGAGATTTAAATGTGTGGGACCCAAATCCAAGGCTAGGGGACTTACAATTAATGGCCTTCACATCATGGATGAGTCATGAGGAGGCTAAAGCTACATAAACGAAAAATGTATTAGCAAAAGAAGAAGCAGAACCCCTTATGATAAGAGAAAAAAATTCTAACCCAATGGTTGTCATCAACCCTCACAACCTCAATGCAAATGATCCCAATCTTGCACAAAGATACCTTGTTGTACAAGAACAAGAAGTCACACATTTTGAAGACATGCTAAGATTTCTAGGATATGACAGCCAACAAGCCTACCAAAGGAGATGGAACACCTTACCCTATAGCCTAAAAATCATATAATATCATTCTCATGACAGAATGAGAGATGCACTAAATAGAACCCCAATGTATAAGAAAGCATTACAAAGACTCAAAGTCAATTGGATTGGCTTGAAGATCAGTCCACCATTGCTTTTAGGTATGTTGGAAGGAAGAAAAGAAGAAGAACAAATAAAGCAGTGGGAGGAGATAGAGAAGAGTGCATGGTCTTATTCATAGGAGGAGGAGACTAGAACAGAAGCATGGAATGTCAGGGAGGCCAGCAAAGCAATGAAGGACATGGACATAGATTGAGCTACTCAGAGGATGAGAAACACTTTCAGTAGGGGGTGATGATGAGGCTCATCAATGGGTAAAATATATGGACCTTAATGCACCTTCATCTCACTAAAATCAACTCTTATTATAATTCTTTACATGTTTTAATTATATTTTCCTTAACAATATGAGTAAAAGTAAGATGTAATGTCCAGTGGTCTAATGTGCATTGATTGTAGGTTTTGGGAGAAAATTGTGGCTAATTAGGGTGCAGTAACTTGAATGAGACAAGCAAGATAGATTATAGGAGATATGATCTCCCTCTTTAACTCCTCACTCACTCGAATATCCCTCAATCAAATCAGACCAACTCGAAGTTGTAAGAAACCAAGTCATGAGGATCATTGGTAGCCAAGGCACTGACAGTTAAGAACTAGTTGATCTCAAGATTGGGAGCCAGGCCTCCCTATATTTAAGGAAGTTGTTGGAAACTTTAGTTGTATAAATAAATATGCCTAGAGCCTCATTAGTATTCATATTTTTCGTGTAAGATAGCTATGAAGTTTTCGTTGAAGGATTGTGACCAAACAATTTTATGTATTTTTGATATGTTAATGAAAATGAGCAGCATTCCATTGATCGAGCTCTGTGTTGACTCAGAGAGCTAAAGCTCTTGGGTTAGGGCCTAAACCTAGTAGAAGAGGTTCATCTTGTTGTATATGTATGTTTAGGCTTGTACTCATAGTTAGTTGCTACATTGATTTATGTGTTGTTAATTTGTAAGTACTGGTATGTTTTATTAGTTTGCTTACATTTGTGGATAGTTCTAAGAGTAGCATTACATAGATAAGAAAATATTCAAAAAAGGCTGAAAAAAGTGCATATTACCTCATTTCTCCCTTTGAGGGACCATTGATTGAGGAACATTTCCCATTCATCCCAAAAAAGACCAAATTATGGTTTCTTATGAAATTTAGGGTTTTCCTACTAAGTAGGTCATGATCTTTCAGTTTTATAAGATATGTTGCAATTGAAATTTATGATATCTTAGGTATTGCATTGATTTCATTTTACTTTCATAATAGTTTCAATCATCCCATGCATGAACTTGGCAAAAAATGATCAAAATTCAGTTTTCCTCTATTTAAGTAAACTCTTCTTGTTTTGAGATGAATTTATGGATAAATGCCAACAATGATGTATATTTTGCAAGAGTGTATACATTACAGGAAGACCTCATATCATAAGTCTCAGCCAAAGAATATCCACCTTATTGGAAATAATACTGAGAGGGGGGTGAATAAGTATTATCAGATCAATAATTTTATTTCCCAAACAGATTTATATATGCTACATCAGTGAAGTGAACTAGAGTAGCAAGTATGATTAAATAAACCAATGTATATTCAGAGAACTTATGATTTAGATAATTTATCATGTGTTGATCTTAAACGAGTACATTAGTAACTTATTAGACAGTGCAGTAAAAGCATAACAAAGCATCACACATAAGAAACACACATGAACACCAAGATGTATGGTGGAAACCCAATGTGGGTGAAACCCACCTGTTGTTGTCATCTCTGTCTTCTTTTAATAATAAGAAAATTTGTTTACAATCTTGTACTGGTGTAGACTTATAGCAGTACGCAGGAACCCACCTGCAGAAGGCTACAACCTTCTCCCTATTTCCAGCTTCTACTGGAAGGGAGCTGCAACCCCCAGCTTTTGTAATAGCCAATATGTTTACTAGTATGTAGGTGTTGACCTATAGAAGCCTACGACCTTATTTCTTCTTCCAAGGACCATGTTTCATGAATTTTTAGACTAGATACTCCTGGATCACAACACCAAAATCTGAAAGCCACGTTTCATCCAATTTTCATACTGGACCCATCAAAAACTTTTTAAACTTAAAATTGCATTAACCAACATTCAGTTAATATGAACACTCAGATCACTGACACCAAAACACTATGTTGAACCCAAAACCCTGCATCATCATTCAGTACTAGTTGTAACCTCAAAAATCATGAATTAGAGTGTATGTGCTACTTGGCTAAACCCAAACTATGTGTATATGCTACTTCCGTTAATCAAACCTACATATATCTTCAAAACTACTGCAAACATAAACTTTTGAATCAAATTTGTACGAAACAGCAATATACTGAATCTCTATTGTCAACTTACAAAGCTTTACATAGGAAGCGATAAAGATCGCTTCCTATCACTTATACAATCAATCAATCAAATACCACCCTCCTTATTCATTTATTTTTACATTCAGATCTAAGAAGACTTCATTGACAGATAGCAGTAAAATAACAACACTAATCTGATACATCGATCATCCTTGAAGATAAATATTTTTCTTTTGCATACACTACTTGGAAGAGCCAAACATGTATATGCACCTTCATCAAAGCGAACCAACGTACATATATGCAAATATTTACTTCAAAACTTCGTTGCACCTCTGAACTTCAGACAAACCCATATCACAATATTTAAAGAATAAAATAGGTGTACATAATCAGATTTAGCCCAATATCATATCAGTCATTATGATCTTGATCCATCATTAGATCCCATCCATCGTCAAATGCTTGGGTGCATATTTAGTCTTGATCAAGCAAAGCATCAGAAACCCATAGCATATATATTTTTCTTTTGATATGACACTTTAAAAGATATTTTATAAGATATTCATTTCTTGTCCACCTGGCCTAATGATCTTCTCCTCCTTATATAGTTTTAGGCATTTCTCAATACCTTGGACCAAAACCACTTACGACCAATACCTTGGACAAAATACCTAGGGTCAATATCTCAGACCAAATACCTCAGACCAAGTGCCTTGGATCAATACCTTGGACCAAAATACCTTGGACTAAATACCTCAAACCAAAACCTTGGTTTTCCAACATACACATGCTTTTCCTTCTGTGAAAGTGCGTGTATACGTATACGCTTCTTTTGTTCTCTTAACCTGCGTGTATACACTACTTGGACAAGGTGAACCAATGCATACTTCTTAAACTACTCTTCATCAACCTTGTCCTTCACCTTCTTTATTCTTATTAGAAGACCTTGGTTCCATCTTCCTGTTATTCTGTACCAATTCCTTGTTACCTCTGTATAGACCTATTACACTCTACTTTTCCATATTACTTCTTTGAAATGCCATGCATTTTATCACATCTGTAAACACAACTTCCATGCATTCTGTCACATCTAATATCTCTCCCGTAGATTCATCTAGTTACCATATAAAAGTGAGTTGTTCTAATACAAGTGGGTTGCCATCAAGTACAACACATGCATCATAATGCCAACAATATCCCCCTTTGGAATTGATGGAAACTATGTTCGTGTTGATTACTACAAGCTGTAGAACCTATTAGAGACAACAAGCAACACCAAAATACTCTCCCCCTTTGACATCAAGGGGAAAGGGCTGACCAAAATGAAGATTTTCATTTCTGAACAACTGAATATAAACATTGAGCAAGCTCCCCCTAGGCACATGTTGAATTATCTGATTAAACTTCCCATTTGTACATGTTGTGATGCACAAAATTGTCCATGCTCCCCCTTAGCACATGCAGAGTCTGCAAAAATATTTTCCAAAAGAATAACATGAATCTATAAATCAAGTATGTGAGTTTGACCTTCCTATCACCAACTACTCATACGTACATCAATCTCCCAACCAAGTGGGGATATACCAAATTGGACTCATCCACCCAACCAAGTGGAGATATACCAATTACTTATACATGATTGAAATATAGCAGTTATTACATCATCCTTCCCATGCATAGTCGGGGTACAAATTACATCATCTGTCCAATAGGACTCATTCAAATGTATGAGAAGTCATATCACACCCTATACTTTTACATGACTTAAGCAACAAATGGTATAAATATCTGAAGCCATAGCTGGACTCGGCAACCATAATGCCAACAATGCAAAATGCGAGTGAAGGCTAATGCCCCCCCTGAACCTGTGCTACATGTGCATTGTTAACACGACATTTAATCGAGGCTTCTTTGTCAGTCAGATACAAATTAATGAACAAAAAACATCATTAGAATGTAATCATCAACATCAAACAGAGCACCCATATCAGAGTCTAACCCACTATTTTTCCTTTCGGAAAAACATATACGCTTCTTCAGCCACAGAAACCTATGTGTATACATGACTATACTTCATGAAACATGCATATAATAACCTTCTTCTAAAAAACTGGATTTTAATAGTAGGATGATGCAGCAGCTACTCCCAGGTTTTGTCTGAGGTATTCAAATGTTTCTCTGGGAAGTGGTTTAGAGAATATATCAACAACCTGTTCTTTGCAGGGAACATACTCCAATTTGACCTTTTGTTCAAGCACTTGTTCTCGTAGAAAATGTTACTTGATGGGTATGTGCTTGGTCTTGGAGTGCATGAATGTATTCTTTGAAATATTAAAGGCACTTTTATTATCACATAGAATGGAGATGGGTGGAGTACATGTGATCTGAATGTCTTGCAAAGTTTGCATCATCCAAAGTAGTTTTGTGCAACAAGATGTAGAAGCCACATATTCTGCTTCAGCTGTAGATAAAGCAATTGAACTTTGTTTCTTGCTAAACCAAGACACTAACCTAGAACCCATATAGAATGCACCACCACTAGTGTTTTTTCTATCATCAACACTTCTTGTCCAATCTGCATCTGGATATACATGAAGAGTAATATTTGCATCTCTAGGATACCATTGTCCAAAGTCCTGAGTGCCTTAAAGATATTTGAAAATTCTTTTGACTACATGAAGGTGTGATTCCTTTGGATTTGCTTGGAATCTTACAACTATTTCTACTGCATGCATGATGTAAAGTCGGGTACGTATTAGATAAAGCAGACTGTCAATCATGGATATGTAAGTTGGCTGATGTACTACTGTTGATTCACCATTTGAGTTGAGACTGCATCCTGTTATCATTGGGGTACATACAGGTTTAGAATATTCCATTCAGTACCTTTTCAAGATCTGTTTGAGATATTTGGTTCGTGAAATGAAAATGGCATCTTTAGTTTGTTGAACTTGTAGAACAAGAAAATAGCTAAGTTCACCAAGCAAGGAAATTTCAAATTCTTGCTACATTACTGAAGCAAAATTCTAACTCGTGGATTCTTCATTGCTACCAAAAATGATAGCATCAACACAAAAAATATTAATTGGCAATTTATTAGTTTCAATCTTTGTATATAGATTTCTATCTGCAGAACCTTTTGTAAAACCTTGTTGGTGTAGATCTTTTTCAAGGCGGTAATACCAAGCCCTTGGAGCCTATTCAAGACCATAGAGAGCCTTTTTGAGTCTGCATACAAGTTTTGCATCATTTACAAGAATGAATCCTTCTAGTTGTTCAAAATAAACTTCTTCTTCTAAATATCCATCAAGGAAGGCTTATTTTACATCCATTTGGTATACTTTGAATTTCTGAAAGCTAGAAAGAGCGAGAAACATCCTTATGGCTTCATGTCTGGAAATAGGTGTAAAAGTTTCTTTAAAATCTATACCTTCTTGTTGAGCATACCCTTTACAAACAAGTCTAGCCTTATTTCTAATGACTTCTTCATTTTCATTCAGCTTGTTCTTGAATATCCATTTACTTCCTATAATATTTTTATCATGAAGTCTAGGAACAAATTCCCAAGTATCATTCTTTTTAATTTTCTCGAGTTCTTCATCAATGGCCTTGACCCGACATTCATCTTTGCATGCTTCATTTACATTTTGAGGTTCAGCAGAGGATAGTAGAGCTAGATAGCTTGAGGTCCCTGTAATAGTTCTTCTTATCTTTACACCTACCTCCTTTTCCCCTAAGATTTGATTTTGTGGATGATTTTTCTGAACATACCTGGACAAAGACTTTTCTTCTACCATTATATCTTCTTCTGGTGCTTCATTGGTTTCTTATTCGATATAATTTTGATTTGATGTGGGAAAGTAATCCACATCTTCCTCATTGTCATAATCTTCTGTTGATTTTATTTCTTTTGGATTTTTGCATGCTTCATCCACTACAACATCAATGCTTTCAACAATTTTCCCAAGTCTTTTATTATAATATTTATATCCTTTACTTCTGGAAGAATAACCAAGAATAATACCTTCATCTACTATGGGTTCAAACTTACCAAGTTTTTCATCAGTCCTTTTGATGAAACATTTTCTTCCAAAAATTTTAAAGTATTTTACATTATGAGTCTTAACATACCAAAGTTCATGTGGAGTTTGAGTTCTATTTACCCGAACATTTTCTTTGTTGACAATAGTCATGGTAGTGAATGCAGCTTCACCACAGAAGGTTGCAAGAGTTCCAGATTCATCTAGCATAGCTTAAGCCATTTGTTGAACTGTTATGTTCATCCTTTCTACCACACCATTTTGCTGAGGAGTTCTTGCGGTGGAGAATTGCCTTTTTATTCCATGTTGTTTACAAACGTCAAAGAATTCATTCGATATAAATTGCCCTCCTCGATTAGATCTGAGGCATTTGATTTTTCGATCTAATTCATTTTCAACCAAAGCTTTGAAGGCTCGGAACTTTTCAAATTCTTCATATTTATGCTTTAGAAGACCTATACAACACATTCTAGAAAAATCATCAATGAACAAAATAAAGTATTCTTCTGCACGAGGTGACTTTTTCCTTGTTGGTCAACATAAATTAGTATGGACAAGTTCAAGAGGCTTACTAGCTGACCCTTCTTTTTCCATCAAGTGAACTCTAGTTTACTTACCAGTTTGACATGGCTTGAATATTGTATTTTCTCGGATGATGATATCTAGAAGATCACAAACAAGATTGAGTCTACATGCTTTTGTTATTTGAGAAAAGCTTATATGTCCCAATCTTCTATGTCAGAACCATTTTTCATCATTTTTGCTTAGATAGCACTACTGTTGACCTCCTTTGAGTATGTATAAGTTGTTTGGAATTCTTGTACCTTTGATCACGGTCTCTCTTGTATCAAGTTCAAGAACAACACATCTATTTGATCAAAACACCACTTCATTTCCTTGATCACACATTTGACTGAAACTCAATAGGTTATGCTTTAAACCATCTACATACATAACATTTCCATCTTTAACCTTTTCTTTCAAGAGAACATAACCTTTACGTTTTATGATAGCTGGAGTGTCATTTCAAAATGAGACATTCTTTTCCTTTTCTAAGGCATTATATGAGTGAAGTTTCTCTTTCTCACCTGTGATGCATTTGGAGCATCCACTGTCGAAGTACCACTAATTTTCTTGTGCTTCTGCGTACAAGGTTATACCACATATTTATGTTTGAGGTTCGTTCCTTCTCCATATCTTTGGATTTAATGGCATTTGCTCCTTTTGAAGTGTTTGCTGAAATTTGCTCCTCCATTCAGATTCTTCGTGACCAAAGTTGTTACAGATTGAGCATTCTATTTCATTTTCATGAGGAGAAAAGTTATTATAGGAACTTCTCTTGATCCCTATTATATTCCTTTGATTTCGTGCTTCTCTAGTCATGATGGTTTTGTAAGAAATTCATTGAGCAACTTTGTGCCCAAAATTATGACATGAACAACATTGCCCATTAAAGAAGTTTCTGCGACTATTGAATCCATCTACCTATTGATTGTAGTTTCTATTGATATTCATCTTTGGAGTAAATTGAATATGATTTTCCTGAGGTTGGTTGTGGCTTCTATTGATATTCATCCCTGGAGAAAATTGAGTATGATTTACTTGGTGATCACCTTTATGCCTTTGTTGACGATTGTCATACTATTCACTGGTCTTTGCTGCATCAAGATAGCTTTTGGTGGAGGTTGATGGCTTCTGTGATTGACTTTCTTCTTCAATATATCCAAGACCTATCTTTATCAGAGGAGAATGCTTAACATTGATAATTTCATTCAAAGTTTATGATCCTTTAGCAAATATAAGATTGAGAGATTTTTTTTTCTCAAGATATTTTCTTAGACCCACAATTTCACATTCTAGTTTTTCATTGTGTTTTTCTTTTTCAGCAAGTTGGTATGTCAAGGTATCTATGATCATATTATTTTCTTCTAAACAGATTTTAAGTTTAGAGATTTCTTCATGAAAGTTTTCCTCTTCTTAGGCATCCCAAAAATCATCATCGTCATAAGCCATGAGAGGTCTATAATCACACAATTAGATAAACCATCACTATCCTCTTCTAAACTATCCCAAAAATCATCATTATCATAAGCCATGAGAAGTCTCTAATCTTGTCCAGTTTCATCTTCATCACAATTAGATAAACCATTTTTATCTTCAAGAGTATAATAACTCCTATTCACAACTTGTTTCCTATTCCATTTTGCATATTCCTTTCCTTTCTCATATTTATATTTATGAGGACATCTAGCAGCACAGTGACCGACTCTAACACAAGCAAAGCATTTGAAATATAGCTTACCTCTAAACCTTCCAGAACACTGTTGAAGCTTCTTGAAAAAATTTACCTCATCTTCTTGTTCTAAAATGTGTCCTAATTCATTGTGTTATTCCTTTTCTTTTCATTTTGCTGAAGCTTTAAATGTGACTTCTCTCATATCTGATGGACCTCCTTTTCTCATCTCAAAAGCAGTTAGGATTCCGTGAATCTGTGTCATATTGATATTTTACAGATCCTATTTTTCTTCTATGGTAGACACTTTTGATTCAAATTTAATAGACAAGGATCTCAAAATTTTCTCAACTAAGGTAACTTCTTTTATTTCTTCACCCAGATTATTCATACAATTAACAACCTCATCTATACATAAGAAGTAAATAGCTATACTCTCATCACTATGCATCTTAAGAGTTTCATATTGAATTCTGAGAGTTTGAAGCTTGGCACGTTTTAACTGAGAGTCTCCTTCATAGCTCTGAACGTTTTTGTCCCATATCTCTTTGGCTCATTTTAGCTGCATGGATTTGACAAACTCTGATTGTGGAAAAATTTCCAATAAAGTATTGACAACTTTGGCATTGGTTTCCTATTGCTTTTTACCTGCCATGTCTGTAGGAATTGTTGTTGGAAATATGTATCCTCCTTCCACAATTTCCCCAACATCTATTCCAAGAGATTGTAGATAGGTTGTGGTTCTTATTTTCCAATAAAAAATGTTGCTCCCATCGAAGATTGGCGGTCTGATGGATGCCATGATTTCCTGATTATTCATCTTGATGGATCTTCCTTCAAGAGATCAAGCTTCTTCTGAATAACCTGCTCTGATACCAATTGTTGGAAATAATACTGAGAGGGGGCTGAATCAGTATTATCAGATCAATAATTTTATTTCCAAACAGATTTATATACACTACTTCAGTAAAGTGAACTAGGGTGTACATGCAACTGTGATTCAAGAAACCAATGTATATTCAGAGAACTTGTGATTTAGACAATTTATCATGTGTTGATCTTAAACCAATACATCAGTAACTTATTAAACAATGCAGTAAAAGCAAAATAAAGCATCACACATAAGTAACACACATGAACACCAAGATTTAAGATGGAAACCCAATGTGGGTGAAAACCACCTGCTACTGTCGTCTCTGTCTTCTTCTAATAATAAGAAAATCTGTTTACAATCTTGTACTAGTGCAGACTTATACCAGTATGCAGGCACCCACCTATATAAGGCTACAACGTTCTCTCTTTTTCGAGCTTCTACTGGAAGGGAGCTACAACCCCCTAGCTTTTATACTAACCAATAAGTTTACAAGTACGTAGGCGCTGACCACTGGAAGGGTACAACCTTCTTTCTTCTTCCAGGGACCACGTTTCATGAATTTTCAAAGTAGATACTCCTGGATCACAACACCAAAATATGAAGGCCAAGTTTCATCAAACTTTCATACTGGACCCAACAAAAACTTTTTAAACTTAAAACTGCGTCGACCAACATTCAATTAATATGAATACTTAGATCACTGACACCAAAACATTGTGTTGAACCCAAAACCCTGCATCATCATTTATAACTAGTTGTAACCTCAAAAGTCATGCATTAGGGTGTATACGCTACTTGGTTGAACCCAAACTACGTGTATATGCTACTTCCATTAATCAAACCTACGTATATCTTCAAAACTACTGCAAACATAAAATTTTGAATCAAGTCTGTACTAACCAGCAATATATTGAATCTCTACTATTAACTTACAGACATTTACATAGGCAACAACAAAGATCACTTCTTCTCACTAATACAATCAATCAATCAAATACTAGCCTCCTTATTCATTTAGTTTTACATTCAAATCTAAGAAGACTTCATTCACAGACAACAGTAAAAGAGTAGCACTGATTTGATAGATCAGTCATCCTTGAAGATCAAGATTTTTCTTTTGCATACGCTACATGGAAGAGCCGAACCGGTGTGTATATGCACCTTCATCAAAGCGAACAACGTACAGATCTGCAAATACTTATTTCAAAACTTTGTTGCGCCTCCGAACTTCAGACAAACACAGATCACGATATTTAAAGAATAAAACAGGTGTACATTATCAAATCTAACCCAATATCATATCAGTCATTATGATCTTGATCCATCATTAGATCTCATCCATCATCAAATGCTTTGGTGCATATTTAGTCTAGATCAAGCAAAGCATCAGAAACCCATAACATATATATTTTTCTTTTGAAATGACACTTTATAAGATATTCATTTATTGTCTTCCTGACATTTATTGTCCACCTGGCCTAATGATCTTCTCCTCCTTATATAGTTTTAGGCCTTTCTCAATACCTTGGACCAAAACCACTTACGACCAATACCTTGGACCAAATACCTAGGGTGAATACCTTGAACCAAATACCTTGGACCAAGTACCTTGGATCAATACCTTGGACCAAAATACCTTCGACTAAATACCTCAAACCAAAACCTTGGTTTTCCAACATGTATGCGCTTTTCCTTCTGTGAAAGTTCATGTATACGTATACGCTTCTTTTGTTCTATTAACCCACGTGTATACGCTGCTTGGACAAGGTGAACCAGCATATACTTCTTAAACTACTCTTCATCAACATTTTCGTTCACCTTCTTTATTCTGATCAGAAGACCTTAGTTCCATCTTCCTGTTATTCTATACCAGTTCTCTATTACCTCTAAATAGACCTCTTACACTCTAATTTGCCATATTAATTCTTTGAAATGCCATGCATTTTGTCACATCTGTAAACACAACTGCCATGCATTCTATCACATCTGATATCTCTCCTGTAGAATCATCTAGTTACCATATACAAGTGAGTTGTTCTACTACAAGTGGGTTGCCATTAAGTACAACACATCCATCATAATGCCAAAAAACCCATGATCGCCAAAAACCACTAAGGTCTCAATTCGGATTATCATTTTACAAGGAAAACTTGCCATGCTTATTGAGAAAATCCAACGATTGTAAAGCTTTAGTTTGAGTTCTGAGTGAGGGCCTACCACTCCCTTGCCTTATTCCCTCTTTACTCACCTTTTACAAGCTCGATCCCACCTTTTAAACCACTCCCGATGCTTCTGGCCTATTCTTGTAGGAAAACAGGGGATCCGATATGTGAACTAGGACATCCTGTAGGAAAACCGGTAGTGGCCTATTTTGAGCCCGAAGTATGAAAAAAGAATCACTAAAGCTAGGAGTAGACCCCTGCTTACCTTCCAAGCCATCTAAACCATTGCACTCATCTCCCTCCAGACCTATCCCACCTGCCATGCAACCATGAAGGATTAGCATTTAAATTTTTCAAACAAAAAGATAAAAAGAAAAAAAGTCTTTATTTTTATTCATGCACACAACAATTAAGTGCTTGTTAGATTAGAATTCATGCTTAGACTAGTTAAGACCTCACATGTGTTAAATTAGAGTTCTTTTGCAAGAAAGTTATGTTAAAAAATAGCTAGATGAGTTATGTTGTTTTGTAGGCATTTCTTTCAACCTTTCATTACTGTAGTAAGTAGCATTTCAATTCTCTCAATTAGGGTAAAATTCTCCTCTCTAAATTGGTAATCAAACTTCTTCTCATCAATAGAAGGCTAGTTTGAGAAACCCTGGTGGCTTATTTCCCTAGCTTAGTAACGACAAAGAGTGGACCCATTACATCGATTTTGGTATACATCATTATCACCTCCAAGTTTGTACAAACCCCAAGTTGATGAAGTAAAATTGGTAGCCCTAGGAGTTGCAGCATCCTCGCTGCAATACTGGTGCTCATCAGCAGGATCCTTAGCACTAGAACTAGGAAGAGTAGGAAACTTCTCATCACACGAGATATGGATCTTCATGTGACTTATCCCGACATCTAGAATCTGTAGACATAATCATTAGTATCACTAGGCATGCTTGATATCATTCATAGTAGAGAAGATGTCATATTATTCCATTTGTTTTCCCTTCAACACTCTTCCTAGGAGTGCTTTCAACTGTTGATGTAGAGTAATGGAATTGAGGTATTGTTTCCGTCTTCCTCTAGTGTGACCATGGTCGGGAACCTAGTGAAAAAGTTATTCAAGGATATCAGAGTGAGATAACGCTTGACAATCATCGAATGTGAGAGTCTCAAGGTGGAAAATATGATCTCGAATAACAAAGGGGGTGGTGGAATGGTAAGTGGTTACAACCTATTGAGCCCGAGTCTAGGCTCAAGAACTTCCTTGGGACCCACATCATCACCCCCTTTGGTGACTACACATACATTGTTGAGGTATGTTGCTCAGGGGAGGCCAATATCGAATGTAAAGCACAAGAGTCAATATAATGGATTAGAGGAAGGGTCTGAAGCAACTTGGGATATTAGGACAACAACTAGAGTGAAAAAAAGGATGGGGGTTAATACGAAAGAGCCAACAATGAATAGCAACATGGGATAACAAGACGGCAATTGAAATTTCCTAGGTGGGGCAAAGATACCAACAATTGCTTCCAAACCTCAGAGCTTCGATCCAAATACCAACATCCACAACATAATAGTCTAAACTAAAAAAATTCAAAGAAGACCAAAAAGAAATGTAACCAGAACCTACGACCAAGGAGTACCCCACAAGAAGGCATCGCCATTGCAAGAGTCGAGAAGCTCACGAATTGTGAAAGAGGTCCCAACTGCAACAACAACAAGTTCCAATGTTAGCTCTATCCCATAAGGCCAGTGACAAATCTTGTTGATACTACCAATAGTGATATTCTAATTCAATCTTCTATGACCCATAACTACCAATAGTGACTGTGACAAATTCTTCCCTCTCACTCTACATGTCCCATTTCGGCCCATCAGCATTTAATTTTCTAGAACTCAAGCTAAGTCTGGTCACCTTAGTTCCATTATCTAAAGAAAACCCCCAAGTAACAAGCACAAGCATACTACAATACTTTGAGTGTATAATGAATTTCCCATGTATATACCTGACCTCATTAAAGGATGTCAAGAGAAATCCCACCTATGGCGGGTGATGAGCCAACAAAAACATAAATTTCGCAATGGGAATGCACTACAATCATAGGTGGAACAAGATTGGTAACTCTGCATGTTTATAAATGTTGATACGAACACTTAGTTAATGCATGGGAGGGTTGGCCATGCCACCCCTTAAATGTTTAGAGAAGCACTAGAGTGGCGAGCTCACCCCAACCTCCACCCTTTATCATTTTTAATAATGTTTCCTATAATGTTTTTAATGTTAATTGAAAAAATAAATATTTTTTTAAATTAATAATTTCTATAATATTTTTAATTTTTTTATAAAATTTTTTATCTTTTCAAAATTTTTTATAATTATTTTTTATAATAATACAAAAAATTACATTAAAAAAAACTTTTGGTTGTGACTATTTTGAAATTTAAAATTATACCAAAAAAAAAACAATGTATTTATTTGTCCAGATTTGAACCTTATCAAAAGACTACTACGAAAACTAACAAAGTGAATCTTCTTGATAAAATTTTCCAGGCTATTATTTTCATTTAAAAATATTTTTTATTTAATGTTGAAAAGAAAAATTTCATTTTAAAATTTTTTTTGTATTAGGTTTAAAAGAATTTCTAATATTTTTTAAGTTATTTTTCACTTCAATTATTTTAGTTTTATTAAATATTTTAATCTATATTTTTGGAGAGAATTTATAAAAATTCAAGTTTCTACTTTCATTTCAAAATTTTTATTTTAAAAAAAATATATAAAATCTTTTATTTTTATCTGTGTAAAATTTTAAAATGTTTTAAATTTTTTCAATAAAGGAAATCTTATAGATATATTCTTTTGGTTGATATTCAATCGCGATTTTACAAAATTTATCCACTTCGACAATTTTTCCAGAAGAATAAATTTGATTTTAAAAAATTTTAAGAGTTAATAACCGCAGGTAGCCCTATTCTCCTGGTTAACGCTAGACATCTCAATTTGGTGACATATCTATATATCGTCACGGATGGTCATGCTATAATTAGAGACAGCCTACGACAGAACGGACGTGACTTCTTTTTAAGAGAGTGTAGTTTTAAATAGGTAATCATTTTGTTGCTGAAAATTGGTTTGTAGGTCAATTTTGTTTTTTTAAAGAAATTTAAGTTATAACTATTAAATTTTAAATTTGAGATGTTTTAAATTTATTTCACTATTAAAATGTGGAGCTGTTTTTTTAGAATTTTAGAATTTTCCTGCGTTAGAATTTGGTAGAAAAAATTGAGCTGAAATTTTGATTTGTGTTACTTAAATTAGTTTTTTTATTGTATATATCGATTCAGCAGTCTTGAAAACCTTTAGAGCACTTCCATTACACAGAATTACCAATAAAATTTGTGATTTCAATAAATTTCTACCAAATTTTAGAAAATTTTAAAAAAAAAACTAACCCTAAAAACTTCTAAAAATCAAACTAAAAAAACTCCTTAAAAAAATTCAAACTCTCATAATTTTAAATTAAAAAATAAAAATAAGAGTCACCAAAATCCAATCACCGTGAACTCAACGCGTGCGTAGAAAAATCCATTAATACAACCTACGAATCAACGCTTCGTACTTTAATATTCTTTGTAAGACTTCCGTAAAACTCCTCTCACTTTCATATTCTTCACAAGACTTCGGTACATATATCTTCAATGTGTAATTTTAAAATCCATTGAGGTTTAAAGATGACTTTTTTTTATAGTGTAATTTATATTTAAAAGATATAATATTTCGATACATTTGTAAAAAGTTTTGTTTCAAGTTTTTTATAAATGAAGAATTTTAATATTTTTGTTACATCGGAGGAGTAAGTATTTCTCGAAAATAAATAAATAAATTAATTTAATTAGTAATTTGAATTAAATTTGTCCATTTTGGATTTTATTAAACCTATTTTGAGCGATCAAAGTTTTTTCGAATGTGAATTTTTTTTTTAAGAGTTGATTTTTTGGACGACTATTATAAACTCCATAAATTCTATGGTTAATTGTGATATATATATATATATATATTATATATGAGAAAAGACTTGAGTTTTCAAACCTGACTCCAAAAATTAAATTTGGCTTCAATTATTATTTTATTATTTTTTTCATCTTTTTATATATTTTACTTATGATTTATTTTTACTTAAATTGACCAAATCAAAATGTTTATATAGTATACAACATGATATTATAACATTTTATATATAATGAGTTGGAGAGCACCTCTAAACTCAATAACATTAATGTGAAATTTTAAAATAATTATATATGATGTTTTCCCTATAAGCAAATTCTGTAAATAAATAATTGCAATTTAAAATTATATAAATTGTTTATTGATAAGTTGATGTATGAATTCTAAATTGATTATTTCTTTATAGTAAAGAGCGTTATACAAGTAATGACAAACTAAAACTGGCACAATCTATAAATATGTGTACAATATTGAAGAATAATGTGGATGAATGAATAAATGCGTAATGAGGAGGCATGTGCGTGAGCAGTGCGTGACTAGGGAAATGAGCAGTGTGAGATCTCAGGCAGTAAAACTGTGGGATTGAGCAATGAAGTGCAAAGCGGACTGTATTTTCGTGTAGTGTGCCAAAATGCTAGCAAACCACGAATGATTTGATATTGCTACAATAAAGAGAAGAAAGAAAGAAAGATTAGAGATCAAGATGTCTTAATGAGGAAAATTAATTAGAGCTAATGAGGAAAATTAATTAGAGTGATTGTTGATGTAGTCTAAAATGTGATGAAAAAGGGATTTGTGAGGGAAAATTGGATTGGATAGGAAAATCCAAGGGGATTGGTGTTTTGGGCAAGCTTGTGCTTACAAATATGAGTGGATTGGTGTTTTTGCTAAGTTGGTGCTTGCAAATCTAAGGTGATTGGCGTCTCCCATAGGTGAGTGCCTACAAATATTATAGTATTAGGTTGGTGCTTACATAGATAAATTAATCAAAAATCTTATGGTGTTCTTCTGGATGGGTTTCCATGTGTATCTTTTGTTTAGTGCTCTCACGTGATTGATGTCTTATTGTGATTGAATGATTTAAATTGTGAAAAAAAATATTATAATGATTCACCTCCTCCTCTCAGTATAAATGCGTATCAAAAAACAATGACATGTGTCACGATTCATTTCACTTTCGGTTTGAAACAGTTGAAAACCTTCATGTGTTGTACTAAAAAATATATGGCATGATATGCCAAATGTTGTGGCCCAATAAATTTGAATTGTGTCATAGATAAGGGCTTCAATAGGAAAATAATATGTTAACATGTTTATTCATAAAGGGGGTTATAATAGTTGTCAAAATGTTATATGCCTAGGGGGGATAATGTGGGGTACCAAGGGAGGTACCCAAGGTAATAATGTAATAATGGGATGGGCCATAGTAATAA
>APFE030253912.1:16076-49241 GCA_000404065.3 Pinus taeda | reverse complement strand
ATTCACACATTAACATAGTATGTATCCCGGGGAAAGCATCTCGCTAAAAACCCCAACTATTTGTATATTAATGATTGAGTCATGTAACATTACACAACATAATACTTCTCACAAGTATCTCCACCTTTGTTACACACAATACAGCTTAGATCTAATCTCCAAATCTCTTCCACTACTTGCCTACCTCCACTGCACAATCCTACAAGAGAATACTGATGAATGAATTATCCAAATTCGTATTTCCCCTGGATATACCACGCAATCCTCATTGGCATACTCAATCCCTCTGATTGTGCAAATCATCATGCACAGCTATAGTCACAACTGATAGCAATCTGATCCTCTAAGACCTGTCCCTGTTGAACTGAACATGCACTGACATGCAACTGAGTTAACTGATGTATTCATTAGTTGTATTATGAGTTAATAACTTGTGAATTAATTAATAACTAATTCACCCAACTCATCTCTAGTCTATTTGCCAGTTAGATTAAATACAACCAGTTTAACAAAGCTAAACTGAACACAACTCCATCAACTGCACCTCCAGTCCACTAAACTCAACTCACTTGAGTTCTAACTGAAGTCCTGCATGCAAATATTAGTCATCCCATAGGTAACCACGTATTTCCTTCTGGGATCTGCATGTACCACATCCGTAGCTCATCTTGAAGTGCTCCAAGAGAATAAGACAAAGTTATAGTCTAAATATTATTATGAGCTAATAATATTTGACTGTTCTATATTTAGACTGAGCAGTCACTCCGCTGTGGTCTAAAAATAGAAGTCCATCTATTTTCCCAATTTGATCAATTATCCATAAACAGCAACCTGCAATCCATAGACAATCCATATGTCTAAAAATACACATAGTCTAAAAATAGACTTGCGCCAAAAATAGCCTGCGGGCCCACTTAGTGAAGGCAACTCTTTTCACTAAGCTCCATCATCTTGTTGCAATCTCAACAATCTCTACCATTTCGTTCGACATTTCCTTTAGAACCTTTAGTAATCCTTCCAAGTCGAAAGGATATTTGGGGGATTTCTTCTTGCATTCATCTTTAAAAGAGACATTATTGGTTTGTTTTATTTTCTCAAGGGAAGTTTTATTCTCAAAAGAATGGATACTTTTTTCTACAGATAGAGCTTCTTTCATGTTATCAACAAACACTGTTTTATTGGCTCTATCTATGAACATAGAAATATTTGAAGGAAGAGCATAAATATACCATTCAATCTATACATCAACTCTTGGTCTGGAAGTGTTTGGGATTTTATTTAACGATTTGTTAAATCTAGAATTAAAATAGTTATTTTTTCATTTGAGTTTTCCCAAATATTTGATAAGTCATTAATCAAAGTGGCAGTTGTTCGATCATCACAAATTTTAATAAAAATTTCTATTTGAACATATCCCAATTTGTTATGGACCTAGTAGGAAGAGAAAAATACTAGGAACCTACAAATCCTTCAAATGTTTAGGGGAAAATTCTGACAACACAATCTTCTTCTGTGACTCCATTAAGATTGATGCCTAACATGAAATTGTGAAGATGTTCCATTGCAAGGAGGCCATCATCAGGATTAAACTTAGGAATACATATTTCTGTATGTTTGGGAAGAGGACTTAATGGAGGAGTTATCTACACTTCCATAAGGTTGTTCCATGGTTTATTTGCCATTCTGGGAATATTAGGAACAAAGCAAGTTGTATAAGATGAGGAGGTTGATGGAGATTGGGTAGTTGAAGATGTTGCTCCTGTAGTGCTACTAATTATAATAGAACTAGATGACAGTGGTTGAGAAATGTGAATTGATGGGATGAGAGGTTGATAAGAGGAAGGTAAAGAGGTAGAGGAAGAATCAGGACCAAGAGAAGGAGTATGAGGTGGAGATGATGATGTAACCTCGCTAACAGAAGAGTACGTCTCGGGGGTGATTTTCTTTTTCCGATGAGTGGGTAATGGAAATTCAAAAGGTTTAAATCCAATAGTATCACTCTAGGATCTAGGTATACACCAGAAGGCTGTAAGGATGATGAAACACTTCCTTCCGATATATCAGTTTGGACAAGTTTTTCTCCAGAAATGAAAATTTCTTCTAATTTTTGAAACAAAGTTTGAACTTAAGGGGAATCTATACGTACTAGAGTAGAATTTTGACTGATTGATTCTGGAAGTGTGCTAGGAGTTTGGTGGTTGTTTAAACAACTTTAGATCTTAGGTTAGGGGATCTAGAATGTGATCTAGAAGTTGGTGCTAATTTTGAGGGAGACTAACCCTTAGAATGGCCTTTTAATTTAGGAGAGGATATTTTTTCCATTCATAGTATGAAGGCCCTCCTTCTAGTGCCAAAAATATTGTAGGCTCAAAATGTCTACCTCAACATCGAGGAATACCACCCGATCGGGACCATAGAGCAGATCCTTTTCAGTTTGGATTGGTAGCTCCAACTGGGTATTCTGGGACCAATTTCCCTTAATATAAATGATAAAAATGGATGAAGTATGTATGTGTGAAAATTATGATTAATGAAAATTGAGAATAAAGAAACATACAGATTAACTATTAGTCTATTTATCCTGTGAAATCTTATTCTGTATATGTGATCTAGATATAATTTCATAAACAATAAGACAATGTGGATTATCAAATGATCATGAAGTTAAAACATGTGAATGATAGCTAAAATTTAATTAAATAGTTAATTAAATTTGTTGATAAGACTTATCACATATATATGATTTCGTTGTTTATACACACAATATATGATCTCAATCGTACATGACAATAGTGCAAAATGTAAGATCGCTTTCATTCATCCACATAGTAAACATAAATTGAATAACCATTTAACTCATAAGACATAAGAAAAATAAACAGATAATAGTAACTAATCTATTATGACTCTACTCATGAGAAAAAAGTATCGGTCTAAACTTCTATTAAGATTACTTGAATTACAATAGTTGATCTAGGTGGCTCTAGTGACACTCAGAGGTCAAAGAAGACTCATAATAGGTCAAAATTAAATATGGTCAGATTGCTCGCAAATTAGGACCAGATCGAAGTGCTTGTCACCTTGATTCCAATGGAGCGAGCGACACTCCAATGTGAGTTTGTATGAAGAAGATAGAGTTGGTCAAAGTTATGGTCAAAGTGGGCAAGTGGGTGAGGTTTAATGATCCGAAAAATTGACCAGGACCCGACACACAAAATTTGGCCATCGGGCAGGGCAAATTGTTGCCTACTTAATTTTTCCCTATGACCCCTTATTTTTAGTAAAAATAAAAATAATCATTGATTTTAAAAACCAGAATATATATATATATATATATATATATTATATTTATATAATATATATATATATATATATATATATCTATAATATATCTATATATATAATATATATATATATATATATTATCTTATATATATATATATATATAATATATATATATATATATATATATATATATATATATATAATTAGGGGTGGCAAGCTGCCACCCTTGCCACCACTGGTTTATTATATTATATATACAATAACGTTGAATGGGTTGGGGCCCACGACGGAACTAGGACCTCGCCCATAGCCCTGGGTCAATTTCCACTTTTCATATCCGGAGGCAGTGGGGCTTAAACCTACCTGGTCAGCCTAGCTGGCCCACCTCCTAGGTACCTCCACCAAAAAACACTCAACCATTGACAAAAAAAACGTTACCACCGCAAGTTGCAAATGGTTACAAGCGTTAAAACTTAGACCATCGGTGGTCAAGTCAAAGTGTGCCATTCCAAAATGATATAATGTCATGATAGTATGGCGTGGGAAAGTTTTGAACCCAACCCACTCCCCAAACAATCCACCACATTATTGTTGGGCCAACTGCCCATGCTTTCTTATCTCTGCCACAAATTTCTACTTAACCCCTCATATTTGCCCATTCAACCACCGAACAGAGAATTGATAGAACTCAAAGCAGATAGAAAGCATCAGAACCATGCACAAAGGCCAAGGCAGAACCTTGCCCAGGAGAGGGTGTGGAACCATGACGTAGGAGGATGAAGATTCTTGAAAGATTCCTTGGGAGGTAAAATTTCGGTTTATCAGAATGATGTCAAATTTATAGTCAAATTTCATGAAATTTCGCATGGAACGTGATGGTGAAGTCATATTCACCATCTGAGTAGCATATTTTTAGTCACCCAATAGCATGGAGTCTTTGAAGAATATCGAGGAATTTAAAAGATCCCTTGGATGCTGAAATTCGTTAGAGTCGGAATGCAACCAACTTTATGCGCAAAAGTTTCATAATTTCGCAAGGATAGCAATGGTGAGATTAGATTTTCCATTTGAGGAGCAGATCTCCAGTCAGCTCATGGAGCTGAATCTTTGGAGAATCATGGGGAATCTATAAGATTTCTGAAGGCCTGTATTTTGATGGTGTCAGAATTTGACAAATGGATAGTCGATTTTACACTACTCGACGCCATAAATTCTATGGTGCAGTTAATTTCAACATCTGATCCTTTGGTTTTTCAGCCATCTTCAGAAGTGAAGGTACATGAAGTAGTCATGTTATGTTTCCTTTCATTATTCCTAATATGATGTATTATTCTTGAGATCCTCGTTTGATACTATGTCAAGGGATCATTATTGCCACATTATGTGAGATTTCATTAGCTTTTCATGCTATGTATTGTTGTTTAGATCCCTGTGTAACTATTTTGAGGGGATACTTGTTGTCACATTATGTGATATCTTATTAGTTTGTCATGCTAAAGGAAGCCCATTTTGAGTGAGAATTCCTGTAGGGAGAACGTCTCATAGAGAGACAAGCCACTCTTGTTGAGGGAATATGAACTTGTTATGACAAAGAATAGTCCATGTACATCATCATCATTTCCAACATTATATGAAGTGATCTCCACCATCTTAGCACTGGGCCCGGAGACGTAACCCACACTTGGTGAACTCTATTATCAAATGTGTTGTGTTCTTGATTTGTTGATCATCATTATGTTTCCTCTTGTTTAAGCATGCAGATGTGATTGTTTTATGCTCTTTTAAATACAATTTTGATAACACCACATAAGTAAAATATCTTGGATAATTTTGGTAACTAAAGATATCTGGATCAAGTTTGTTATCAGAGCTATCTTCTCGCTGATGTGAATTGTGAGTGCGAACAGTCGAACGTGCAACAATGGAGGATGAAAAATAAATCTATGAGGCCTTCCTAATGATGTCCAAAATGGTGGACATAATGTATGAATCTTATGAGAAGAGAATAGAGGAACGAGAGAAAGAAAGAGTAGAGGATGATGATCCATCTACCCCTTTTAGTGAACATTCATCACCTTCATCATCTTCTAATCATTTGAATGAGGATATAAACCAAAGCCTTCAAGCAGAGAGTGTTGAATTGAAGAGTCTTCTAGGAGAAGAGAAAGAGGAGAAATAGAGATTGCAGCTTTAGCTATGAGCCATGGAAGAATCCTTGGAGGAGTTGAAGTGTAATGAAGGCTTAGAGAAGCCATCATCACTTGTTTCAAAATCGAAAATTGAGGTAAATAATGTTGATCGTTCTTTAGTTTCATCTTCACATGATATTATTTTTGTCGAAAATGTGGAGGTACCCATTTTAGGGACGGGCATGAGACTCCTTACAAAGATGGGGTATAAAGGAGGAGGACTTGGTGTTAATGGCCAAGGCATGACTCAACCATTGGAGGTTGTGCAACGACCTAGATTTGTAGGTTTGGGATACATGAAAGGAGAGTTCTCAAAGGTTTCAGAATCTTCTGAGACATTGTTGAAATTGTCAAGGAAAGAGAATGATGGGAACACATCACCATCATCCCATGGCAGTGCACATTGTAGAGGAAGAGTTGAGGCAAGCTCTCATCGCCATTATTGCACCAGAGATAGCAAGGAAAGGTATAAGAAGTATTTGTATTCTAAAGTTAATTTCGATTACAATCATGTTGTTAGTGATGAATATAAATCATGGCACCTAAAACCATGTAGTTTTTGTGGGTTACATAAGCATGTGATTGCTCAGTGCTGGAAGAGAATAGAAACACAAAAGAGGATGAGGTGTGAAAGGCCTTCTCCATAGTAGGGAAAGAAGCTGGTTAAGCAGGTATGGAGGAATAAGAATTATTGCAGCCATTGCAATAGAGGTGGTCATCAAAGAGAAACATGTTGGAGGCTCCATCCAGAGAACTGTCTTAAGGACAAAGCACCCATGCATGAACTAGTTGGAAAAATTATTCGACAAGCGAATCTGCCATAGGGAGATGACCCATTCACTTTGATAAGTGAGAGATGGTTTTTCTAGATGTGTTAGCTTGTCATGGTTGCATTTTGTAAATCATGTGTTGTGACTTAAAATTTAAAAGTGATGGCGTGTTTTCCATCACTTGTGAACCAATAATGATGTTTTGGCTTTGTATTGATAGTTGGGGTATTATTTCCATTTTGATGTAAACTTGAACAAAGAGTATGTGTTATAAAATTGTGGTAGGTATGGGATGCTTGGGTCATTATTGGTCATGTAATTAAGCATGTAATTTTCAAAATATTGCACTACAGGTTTGCAGAGGATGTAGGTGTTGGATTATCTCTTGTGGCCTCTGAAGAACAAAGGTGAAGGAGAAGGAAGGGTGACCTTTCAGAACATTTGTGGTGCAAACAATGGACACAACAGTTGTAGATTATCTTCATGCTTTTGGAGGACCAAAATATCCTCAGTGGGGAGGAATGATCAAAGTGGCTCTAGAGACACTCAAACATAAAAGAAGACTTAGAAAAGGTCAAAATTCAAAATGGTAGATTGATCTCAAACTACGACCAATCGAAGTGCTCATTGCCCCAATTCCAATGATGCAAACAACACTCCAATTTGAGTTCGTATGAAGAAGATAGAGTTGGTAAAAGTTGTTGTCAAAGTGAGAAAGTGGGTTGGGTTTAATGATCATACAAATTGATTGAGACCGGGCACACAAAATCCAGCCACCGGGTGGAAAATTACTTCCTAATTAATTTTCCCAACGACCCTTATTTTTGTTAAACTTAAAAATAACCATTTGATTTTATAAACCAGAAAAAAATATAAAATTAGGGGTGACAGGTTGCCACCCCAACCACCCCTAGTTTGTTATATTATATATACAATAACATTTAATGGGTTGTGACCCGTGGCAGAACCAGGACCCCGCCCATGGCCCTTGGTCGATTACCACTTGTCATATCTGGATGTGGTAGGGCTTGAACTCACTCATCCAGCCTAGTGAGCCCACCTCCCAAACGCCTCCACCAACAAACACTTAACCGTTGCCAAAAAACATTACCATTGCAAGTTGCAAATGGTTACAAGCCATTGAAACTTAGACTGTCAATGGTCAAGTCAAAGTGCACCATTCAAAAAATGATATAACAACATGTTAATATGGGGTGGGAGGGTTTTGAACCTAACCCACTCCCCAAACAATTTGCGACATTACCATTGGGCAAGCTGCCCATGGTTTTTTATCTATGCCACGAATTTCTACTTAACCCTTCATATTTGCCCATTTGACCACCGAACGGAGAACCAACAGAACTCAGAGCAGGTAGGAACCTTGACCGACGAAACCTTGCCCAGGAGAGGGTGTGGAACCCTGACGTAGGGGGATGAAGATTCCCAAGAGATTCCTTGGAAGGTAAAGTTCACTTTTTCAGAATGGTGTCAAGTTTATAGTCAAATTTCATGAAATTTTGTAGGAAACACAATGGTGTAGTCAGATTCGTCATCTAAGTAGTATATTTTCAAGCACCCTGCAACATGGAACCTTTGAAGAATATCGATGGATCTAAAAGATTCCCTTAAAGGCTGAAATTTGCTAGAATTAGAAGGCAACCAATTTTATACTCAAAAGCCTCAGAATTCTGCAAGGATCACAATGGTGAGAAAATATTTTCCATTTGAGGAGCAGATCTCCAGTCAACCAGTGGAGCAGAATCTTGGGAGAATCATGGGGAATCTAGTAGATTCCTGAAGGCCTAGATTTTGACGGTGTCAGAATTTGATGAATGGATAGTCAATTTTACACTACTTGGCGCTAGAAATTTAGTGGTGTAGTTAGATTCAACATCTGATCCTTTCAGTTTTTAGCCATATTCAGAAGTGAAGGTACATGAAGAAACGATGTTATGTTTCCTTTCATTATTACTGAGATGATGTATTATTCATGAGATCCCTATTTGATACTATGTCAAGGGATCGTTATTGCCACATTATGTGAGATTTAATTAGATTTTCATGCTATGTATTGTTGTTGAGATCCTTATGTAACTATGTTGAGGGGATACTCGTTGATCCGGGTTCCTTCAGCTACCAGAATCATCTAAGATATTTACCTCTGTGATGTTGTTACAATTGCATTTAAAAGAGAATAAAATAAGCACATGTGTATGATTAGCCAATATGAAAAATGACAATTATCAGCAAGTCAAAACACGAGAAATTTGATAACGGAGTTCGTCTAGTGTGGACTACGTCTCTGGGCTTGGTTTCAAGATGGTGGAGGCCGCTTCATATAATGTTGTAAATGATGATGATGTACATGAATGACTCTTTGTCATAGCAAGAAAATACACCCTCAAACAAGAGTGTCTTGTCTCTCCATGAGACATTCCGCTTACAAGAATTCTCACTCAAGAAGGCTTCCTCTCAGCATGACAACTTAACATGATCTCACACAATGTGGCAATGAGTATCCCTTCAACATAGTTACACAGTGATATCAAGAACAAACATAGCATGAAAATCTAAATACATCTCACATAATGTGGCAAAAGTGATCCCACAACGAAACATCAAACATGGATCTCAAAACATAATACATCATCTCAACAATTATGAAGTAAAACATGACATGACTGATTCATGTACCTTCACCTCTGAAGTTGGCTGACAAATGGAAGGCTCAACTACAAAAACTAACTACACCACTAAATTTCTATTGTCGAGAGGTGTAATCGACTATCCATTTGTCAAATTCCGACATTGTAAAAAGCTAGGCCTACAAGAAACTTTTAGATTCCTCGTAATTCTCCAAAGATTTTGTTCTCTAGGCTAATTGGATATCCGCAAGATTCTCCAAGATTTTGCTCTATTGCGAATCTGCAAATCTTCTGCTTAGATGGTGATTCTAATTTCATCACCACATTCTATGTGAAAATCTGATAAAAATGACTATAAACTTGATAGCATTTTTTCAATGTAAAATTTTACCTCCCAAGGAATCTCCAAGATTCCTTAAAGAATCTGCATGCAAGAATATTCCCATGGAATATGCATACCTCGATATTCATGCTAGCTTCTGGTTCCACCGTTGGGTGCATTCTTCTGCTCAAATCTGGCTCAGCCTCCATTCCATTCACGGCCCTCCTCCATCCATTCTCCCCCTCCATTGGTCGAATTAAGGGATGATTTTATATATTAAAATGTCAGTGGATCTACCAACAATGAGTCGTTGGCTCAATGGATAAGCTGGGTGGTTTGTTAATATAGGGTTGGGGGATCAAACCCCGCCCCTTCTAAAATTGGTGCGTTGTTAACCCTTTTTTCATGGGTGGTTACATTGTGATTTGTGTTTATATATGTGGAAATGTCGCGTGGGCAGGGTCGGTGAATCCGTTGGCGGTCGGTTCGAACACTAAAATGAAAATTTTAAAATCAATGGGAAATAAAGGTCACTGGGCAAACTAAGTAGGCCACAATTTCACCCGCCCTATGGCCGAATTCCAGTGACCACTGCCGGTTGAATTTGTAGGTCCATTAACCCTTCCACTTAGCCAGTCAACCCTGAACTTTCACTGGCCCTATCTCCTCCATACAAGCTCAGATTCAATTGTCATTCACATTGTTGGAATCAGGGTGATGAGCACTTCGATCTAGTGCTGAGTTTATTTAAATTTTAACACTTTGAATTTTGACCATTTTTGAGCCCTCTTAGACTTCTGCATGTGTCTCGAGCCACCTGGATCAATCCTCCCCAATGAGGAGCTTTTGGTACTCCAAAATCAAGAACATAATCTGCATTTCCTTTGCACAATGTATACACCACAGGTGTCCTGATAGGTCACCCTTCCTTCTCCTTCACCTTTGTTCTTCAGAGCCATAAGTGATGAGATGACACTTGCATCCTATGCAAACCTGTAGTACATTTTTGAAAATTACATGCTTAATTTACGTGACCAACTAATTACCCAAGCATCCCATACTTGCCACAAGTTTATAACACATACTATGCGGCCAAGTTTACATCAAAATGGAAACAATACCCTAGTTATTAAGACAACGCCAAAACATCATTGTTGCTTCAACAAGTGATGGAAAAACATCATCACTTTTCCAATGTAAACCGCAACAAGTGATTTACAAAATTAACAGCCATGACAAGCTAACACATCTAGAAAAACCATTTCTCACTTATCAAAGTGAATGGGTCATCTCCCTGTGGTGGCTTCACTTGTTGATTGACTTTTTCAACTGGTTTATGCACTAGCGCTTTGTCTGTAAGGTGTTGCTTTGGATGGAGCCTCCAGCACGTGGCTCTTTGATGACCACTTATATCACAATGACTACAATGAATCTTCTTCTTCCAGACTATCTTTATCTTTTTCTTTCCTTGCTATGGAGAAGTCCTTTCATGCCTCATCCTCTTTTGTGCTTCCATTACCTTCTAGCACTCAACAAACACATGGTTATGGAAGCCAAAAAACTACATGGTTTTCGATGCCATGATCTACATTCATCATTAATAACATGATTGTAATCAAAATGAGCTCTAGAATACTTATACTTTTTATACCTTTTATTCCTGTCTCTAGTGTAATTATGGCGATGAGAGATTGCCTCAACTCTTTCCTTGCAATGGGAACTGCCATTGGATGATGGTGATGTGTCCCCATCATTCTCTTTCCTCAACAATTTTAACAATGTCATGGAAGCTTTGACACCTTTGAGCATTCTCCTTCAGTGTATTCCAAACCTACAAATCGAGGTCTTTGCACAACCTCCAATGGTTGAGTCATGCCTTGGCCATTAACATCAAGTCCTCCTCCTTTGTACCCCATCTTAGTAAGGAGTCTCATGCCAGTTCCTGAAATGGGTATCTACACATTTCCAATATAAATAACAACATGTGAAGATGAAACTAACAAATAATAACAATTGTTTACCTCAGATGTCGATTTCGAAACAAGTGATGAGGGATTTTTTAAGCCTTTGTCGTGCCTCAACTCCTCCAAGGCCTTTTTCATGGCTTGTACCTAAAGCTTAGTCTCTGCTTCTCCTCTTTCTCTTCTTTTAGAAGCCTCCTTAATTCAACATCCTTTGCTTGAAGGCTTTGGTTGTTTCACTTCCATTCTTCCAAGGCTACCTCTGCGGCTTACAACTGAAGTTGCAATCAATGCTTCTCCTCTTTCTCTTCTCGTAGAAGCATCTTCAATTCAATGTTATCTTCTTGAATACTTTGGTTGATCTCCTAATTCGAATGATAAGAAGATGATGAAGGCAATGAGTGTACACTAGAAGATGTGGATGACACATTACTTTTTGCTTCTTCTTTTTCCTGTCTCTCATAAGCTTCATACGACATGTCCACCATTTTGGAAATCCCAAGCATGGCCTTGTACATGTATTTTTCATCCTCCATTGCTGTACATTCAATCATTGTTCATGCTCACAATTCACATCACCGAGGAGACTACTCTAATACCAAACTTGATTAAGGTTCCTTCAGCTATTGGAATCATCCAAGATCTTTTACTTATGTGATGTTGTTAGAATTTCATTTAAAAGAGCATAAAATAACCACATGTGCATGATTAAACAAGAGGAAACATGAAAACGATCAGCAAGTCAAAACATGAGAAATTTGATAACAGAGTTCATCCAGTGTGGACTACGTCTTCGGGCCTGTTGTCAACATGGTGGAGGCCACTTCATATAATGCAGTAAATGATGATGATTTACATGGAAGACTCTTTGTCATAGCAAGGACATACACACTTAAACAAGAGTGGCTTGGACATTCCGCTTACATGAATTCTCACTCAAGAAGGCTTCCTCTCAACATGACAACTTAACACGACCTCACATAATGTGGCAATGAGTATCCCTTCAGCATAGTTACACAAGGATATCAACAACAACACATAGCATGACAAGTTAAATACATCTCACATAATGTGGCAAAAGCGATCCCACAACAAAACATCAAACAGGGATCTCAAAACATAATACATCATCTCATCAATTATGAAGGAAAACATGACATGACTGATTCATGTACCTTCACCTCTGAAGTTGGCCGAAAAATGGAAGGCTCAACTACAAAAATTAACTACACCACTGAATTTATGTCATCGAGAGGTTTAAAATTGACTATCCTTTTGTCAAATTTTGACACCATCAAAATCTAGGCCCGTAGGAATGTTTTAGATTCCTCGCGATTCTCCAAAGATTTTGTTCTATTGGCTAACTGGATATCTGTAACTCAAATCAAAAATCTGATCTCACCATCATGATACTTGCGAAATTCTAAGATGTTTTAGCATAAAGTTGTTTGCATTTTGACTCTGTCGAATTTCAGCCTCCAAGGAATTTGGAAGATTCCCTCAAGATTCTCCAAGATTATGCTCTGTTGGGAATCTACAAATCTGCTACTCAGATTGTGATTGTGATTTCACCACCGTGTTCCCTGCGAAAATCTAATAAAGATGACTATAAACTTGATAGCATTATGTCAATGTAAAAATTTACCTCCCAAGGAATCTGCATGCAAGAATATTCCTTGGGGCACACTATTCCGCTCAAATCTAGTTAGGCCTCCATTCCATTCACGACTCTCCTATGTCTATTCTCCCCCTCCCTTGGTTGAATTAAAGAATGATTTTATATATTAAAATGTTGGCGAATTCAACAACAATGATCCATTGGCTCAATGGCTAAGCTGGGAGGTTTGTTAACAAGGATCGGGGGATCAAATCCTACCCCTTCCAAAATTTGTGCATTGTTAACCTTTTTCTCATGGCTGATTATGTTGTGATTTGGTTTTATATGTGGAACCATCGTGTGGGCAGGGCCGACAAATCTGTTGGCAGTGGGTTCGACTCCCACTAGTTTCGGTCATATATATGGTATATATGGTGTAGTGCGTTGGCAGGGGTGGTGGGCTGCAACCTCTTTAATTTTTTGTTTGTTTGTTATTTTTACAATAAAATTAACATTTTAAAATTGCTAGAAAATAAGGGTCATTGGGAAAACTAAGTAGGCCACAATTTCACCCACCCGGTGGCCAGATTCCGGTGAGCACTACCGGTGCAATTTGTAGGTCCATTAACCCTGCTATTTGGCCAAGTCATCCCTGAACTTTGACTGGCCCTATCTCCTCCATACGAGGTCAAATTTGAGTGTTGTTCACACTGTTGGAATTAGGGCGACAAGCACTTCGATCTATTGTTGAATTTGTTGAAATTTGAGCACTTTGAATTTTGACCATTTCTCAACCCTCTTGGACTTTTGCATGTGTCTAGAACCACCTAGATCACTCATTGTCACATTATGTGAGATATTACTAGTTTTTCATGCTGAAGGAAGCTCATTTTGAGTGAGAATTCCTGTAGGGAGAATGTCTCATGGAGAGGCAAGGCACTCTTGTTGAGGGCATATGACCTTGTTATGACAAAGAATAGTCCATATACATCATTAACATTTGTAGCATCATATGAAGTGGCCTCCACCATCTTTACATCGGGCCCAAAGATGTAACCTACACTGGGTGAACTCCTTTATCAAATGTGTTGTGTTCTTGATTTTCTGGTCATCATTATGTTTCCTTTTGTTTAAGCATGCACATGTGATTGTTTTATGTTGTTTTAAATGCAAGTATGATAACATCACATAAGTGAAAGATCTTGTATAATTCTGGTAGCCGAAGAGATCTGGATCAATAGTGCAAACAAAATATTTCTCTACAAAATTTAGAACCCCTTCTCCATTCAAACGAAGGGGATTTATAGCTTTCAAACAAAATGCAAATATAGAAAAGCAGAATAAAAGTGTGGAGCAGTTTTAACAAACATCACTTAAAATAAAAGCATAAGAGAATTTTAGATGTTTTTGCAACAATCCAACTAAGAATTTGAAGAAGATTGTTCTCCCATATACTGTTGCAATTCATAGATATCTATCATATGCTTCAATTTGGGTGGATACCATGGTTGAATGCGCATCTGACTGGTGAATACGATGTCCCTAAGTGTTGCCAACATATGAGTGGTCGTGTTAGATAGACACCTCAACATTAACCACTGACTATGAGGTTTAAATAAGAAATTCCAATGACATTCTAAGTTAACCTTTGATAGTTTTTCAATGTTTTCAACCTTCTTCTTTGATAATTCATGCCGTTTCTTGGTTAATAATTTAATATTAGGCAGAGTTCCCTTGGGACAGTCTGGAATAAGGTTGGCCCATAGTAAATTGTCATTGATAGATTCAGTGATGTCATTAGAAATATCCCTGGCACTGAATATCATTGTATCTGCATGTTTAAGTTTGATTTCCTAATCTTGGAAGACTATCTCCTTTTGTGACTCTTAAATTGTAGGGAGATGGGCTAATCTACCTTCTGCACTTTCTTGCCATGTTATATAGTATGAGATTTCCTCAATTTCTTCAAAGTATGTCCTTAGATCAGACAACTGATTCACAAATGTATTGGTTGTTTAACATAAATAATTGATAATGGCTAATTTTTGACATAAAGTAATTTGTTGTTGAACAAGGAGAGTATTTAATTCTCCTGCTTCCTTTTTTAATTCAGCCAATTTTGGATTAATCCTCAATTGTTAATAATGTGTTGTAACTGTTAGATTTGTGTATCCCAATTCTCAAATAAAATTCATGTTGAATCTTCAAGGCATCAAAATTCTTTTGAATTCGGTAAGATGTGCTTGCCACTATTGAGCAATCATTTGCTTCTCATTCTCTATACCTTGTTCCAACTGCATAATCCTTTCATCATTTTATTTCAGAGTTTGTTGTGCTTCAGTGGCCTTTTCTATGGCAGCACAAACATATGCTCTATAGGAGTAGATTGAGAGCCTTTCCACACTACCTAGAATGAAGTATCTTTAGGGACTAGGACCTGGGTTTGTTCAATCTTCCTTCTTTTTCTTTGTCTTTCTACAATAACTTTATGTTGTAGACTGTAAAATATGTCAAGAGGAGGAATCTCTTCGACTCTCAAAATGATCTCAGAGGTTGGGAATTCCAAGGTTATTTCTATGTCATTAGTGTCCAAAGGCTTGTCGTAAGTCCCAATAATAAGTGGGGTATTTTCTATAGTTTCAGAAGTATGCGACACTTTCTCCTACAATGGGGTCTTTAGATTTTGAGGCTCTGTTTCTTGAATAATTTGATTAAAATGTTCCCATATTGCATCCATTTTTTTATCTGTCATATTTTCTTCCACCTGAGAAGAAGAGGAAGTATATGTCTCTTGTTTCTAAGATACATCAGGAACTATGTTGAAATAGCCAAGACTTTATCATTTTTGTGTTTTTTTCATGGAACTTCAATAAATCATTAGGCAAGTGAGTTATCCTTTTATCTCTGTACTGATTAAATTGAGTTATCTCCTCTGGAGTTAACTACGTTGCGGTTAGTTTCCCAACCATTGAATATGCAGAGGCTGATTCAAATAAATCATCAAATTTATTTGGATCATGCATAAATTTCCTGATACTTGACTGTGTAGTGACATTCTTGGCAGTTTCCTTAGGATCATATTTCCTATTCGGAATAGTTATGAAGTTTAAAATATGAATCTCTTCAATATCAATACCGACATCTTTGTAACTATGTAAATCATATACACCACATTGAATAGGAAAAGTAGGCCACATTGTCTTTTTAGCATGATTTAGGTCCTTTGAAAGACCATGTCCTACGGTCCGGTAGGCTATTTCATAGGCAAGAAGTTTATCAGGGATGTATGGGGGTAAAACACGAGGTTGTGCAAGACTACCAAAGATCCGAATAGAAGTGAATGATTATTTTCCAAACTAGTTACCAATTGATAACAAATCATTGTTAGCTTCATGTGAAACCCTAGGGGCCTTCTTATCAAAGGCACTTTGGTGGATGGGCAGCATTACTCCATGGCAAATTTTATAGAAATGAGGGTGAAATTTTGATTCCCAAATTATGTCATGATAAATATGGATAGGAGTAGGGTCTTTTATAGTCCATTTCCATTTGATAGAAGTAAAATCAGAGGTGAAATAGATGGCATCCATTATATAGGTGCTCATATAAAAAGGGGAACTACGTTCTATGAAAAATTATGTTTTCTCCTATAATTAATGATTTGTGTGGCTGTATTGTAAGACAATATGTTTCCCTAATCCATAATATATCCATTAGAGGCAACATCAATGAGTGGTACCCATTAGTTGAGAGAATTTTTGTGTATTAGGGTAACCATAGATCCTACACATCATAGCAACTATTTGATAGTATGGACCAACAAGGAAGGAAATGAAATACATACCCGTATCTTCTCATTTATGTTTGTTAGGATCTCTTCTCCAGTTTCTGATGGGCTTGTATTGATGCTCATTCTCCTTCATGAACTTTTTTATAAAAAGTTTGTCATGTTTTTCCTGAGGTTACAACAGATGATACATTTTTTTCAAATACCTGCTTGTGAATGACCCAATAAACATTTGCTTCTAAGTCATGAAATTATTTTGTGCAATATTCATATGATCAATAACCAATTTAACCATATCTATATAAGGAAGGATGTTGGGTCGGGCTGCAATCCTATTCAAGAATGAATTGGCGACATCATTGTCAGTAGTTTCAGAGACTAGGGTAGAATCATCAACCATAGCTATTTTATCTGTTACTTTTGTTCCTTCATCTTCAAAAATCTTGTAAATAGCTTCCTAAGAGGAGCTTCTGGCATCTAGAGTACATGTCATATATGAGAATAACGTAGGCATTTCAGTGGCTTCAGGTGGAGGAGCGACTGATTGTTGCTGAACAATGGGCTTCTTCCTTGCTTTAGCTGCCCTAAACATTTGTTAAAAAAAATCTTGTCGGGGCTGGCCTGTAATGGAAAACACAAGGATAATTGAAAATTCCTTAACTAGAGAATTGTTTAGAGAAAATAACTATTTTCCATAATTATTTGTATCTTTATGAGAAAATCCTGGATACATCAATCTGCAATGATTAAATCATTTAAAACTTCAAAAAAACACAAATTCTCTAATTTCAGCTCTGTACATGTTAGCATATAGACATATTTTATAGGGGAAATCTTATAGACACACCTTTAAAACTTGCAATATACTTCCCTTCTGATAGGCGTTATTTAAAGATATAATGATTATGAGTTGTAAGCTAGAAGAGGCATCAAAGATTCTATATCAGGGATGCAATATTATAGATTTTAAAAGAGTTCCTCTTGATATAAAAGTTTTGATATGGATAGGAGGGGAATGTCGGAGGATGAAGGATATTAGAATATTAGAGTATCATGATATTTCAGAGGATAAGGGGCACCAGAGGTATTAGATATCGGAATATCGAAGTATCGGTACATCAAAGGTATTAGATATCGAAATATCGGAGTATCGGGGCATCAAAGGTATTAGATATCAAAAGTTTTAGTGTGGCACTTGTTCTTCAAGTTCTGATATATGGAAGCTCTGATATACTACGTGGTAGTCTTTTGGGGCCAGAGTTTTCCTTATTATAATCATAAATTTGTGCTTATATAACTTTAGACTTTAAAGTATAGGAAAGTTTTAATTGGGGGAAAATTGTAGTGCGACTTTACTTTAATTAATGTTGTGATATTTAAATGTTCCGATAGAACTCTTCTGATAATACATTTAAACAAAAGTCTATTGGGTTATTTGTGAATTTCATACTTTTGAGTCCAATCCCCGATATGAAAAACTCTGATACAAGATATTTTCTTATTCAAAGGTGTTTTGGGGACAAAAACTAAAAATTTCCTTATTTTATTAGATCCAAGGAACTTATCAAAATTCAAAAGGGTCCCCATTAGTTATTAGTTCAACTATTATAAAAATTAATGGGGAGTTGTTGAGTATGACAACAAGTCCCTAAGAAAAAGGATATTACCTTCATTCCTTAGGTTGTAGATGTCTTTTTCTAGGGTATTGAGAGGAAAATTCTTATCTAAGTTGTTTTTCTTATAGGATGTAGAGTTAATATGAGAAAAATAGCATATTGTAAGAAATATCCTATTGGTGGTAGAATTAGAGATCTTGTTCCAAATGTACTGATTGAAGGGATAAATTTTATGAAGTCGGATGTGGGAGGAAACTGTGTTCTTTATATAACATGCTATACCACCAAAACCTGATCCAGATCTTGGAGGGAGGCCCCCAAGATCTAAAAGATTGAAATGGATCTTGTAGGGGAAGCCCCCAAGATCTGAAGAATTGAAATTGCCAGACTAAAAAGAGAAGAATTTCCAATAAACAAAACCACAAAGATTTTATTTTTATTAAAATGAAGAATAATTGTAAGATCTACATCGTGGTGGACAAACTGTCCTTTTACAAAATGTGACTTGCTACTTATAATATTTTTCAATTACAATACCATGGGTCAATTCCATGGGTGAATGAATACCATGGGTGGATGTCACAATACCATGGGTTAATTCCAGGGTGAATGAATACCATTGGTGGATGTCACAATACCACGGGTCTATTCCATGGGTGAATGAATACTATGGGTGGATGTTACAATACCATGGGTGAATGAATACCATGGGTGGATGTCACTTACAATACCATGGGAAAATTCCATTGGTGGATGAATACCATGGGTTGATGCCATTTTCCATTCGGATCATTCCTACCTCCTTAAGAAGCAATGGTCCCCATTGCGTAAAGTTCCCTCCTATGAAACCTTTGTCGAATATGAAGAGCCACTAAAGATAAGGGTTTTATGTGGTTAACCCATAACCATGATGAATGAAGATCCAAGGATAGAGATACCATGTAATGCTTGTGACCAACTGCGATTCTAATAGTATGCGGCCTAGCAAATGGACTTCGATAAAGTGTGGGTTTGTGGATGACCCATAACCATGATGAACGAAGATCCAAGGATAGATATACACTGTAATGCTTGTGACCAACTGCGATATTGACAGTGTGCAACCTAGCAAATGGATTTCGATGAACGCACACAAAATACATAGATAACCATATACACAAAGATGCAGTGGAAATAATACTTCATTTCATTAACGGAAAACACTGAAATATGCTTACAACTAGAAATGGAAATAAACCAGCTAGGGCGATGGTAGCTTATCTTTGATAAGTGACGTGGTGGCTACATGCCTCTGAACTATCTTACAATGAGGCTTGAAGGCCTATTTATTGTTGAGAAATAATGGAAAACCCTTAACATCCTAAAACCTAACCCTAGAAGATGAAACGTGAAATTGTGGCCCCCGTTTTGGGTAAGTTGGTATATCAACTTCCTAGGGTCATAACTTTGGCACCCGATCTTCGTTTGATGCATACAATAGCTCGTTAGAAAGACCTATCCGAACACTATAACTTTGAGAAGAGCAACATTGATCCATGGACTTATGTTGCTCCCAGATTTCTTAAAAAAGGTTGTTTAGGGCCTCAAAATGACCCTGGAAGTTCAAGACCCGAAAAAATATTAAAAATAGTAAATTGTGCTACAATTACGGAAACTAAAAAACTAAAAGATAGAGTTGTGGGGGTCCAAATGGGATAGGTGGGTGGCCACCAACATTCGCCTGGATCATTCCTCTCCCCCTTAGGAATCAATGGTCCCCATTGCGTTGAGTTCCTCCATCTATTGAATTTGGTCCCTGGTGAGTTGTTTTGCAATCTCGGATGTGTCCAGTAATGGTAGGAAGCATGGTCGAGGGTCGTACACATTAAACACTTGGTGTAGGAGAAGGAATGGAGGAATGCTGTGCTCCAAAGAATTATTTTCCATAGCCTTATTAATGGTGTAAGGACCATGTCGGCATGGTTAGAGCTTCTGATGGGCTCTTGTAAGGCGTTCTTTCTGCATATGCAACCAGACTTTGTTGCCCACTTAAAGCTTGTGTGGTACCCCTGTGGGTGAGGAGAAGTTGTTCGTGTGTTCTGTCATGATTGTATTATTTTGTTGTTGCTGCTGCATGGAGGAACCCTTCGCGGGGGTCATGGATGTGGTGACAATATTCCCCTTACTTTGGTAGCAAATCAGACAAAAAATGAATTTCCTAGTCTGGGAGATGAGCTTGCTACCTTTCTTAGTAGAGATCGAAGAGGTGGAGGTAGGTCGGGCTACCTACAGTATTCTGTATAATGAATTATCGAAAGAAATAATGACAGTGCGAGGCCTTGACTCATACACAACATGTCGCTTCCACAAGTATGGGTAGCCTAATAGTACATCACAAACATCTAGAGGTGTAACATCACACAATACCTCATATGTGAAGGGCTTGATGCTGTAGGGAAGGCAGCACTGCTAGCGAACTTTGAGATCTCGTCCTTCATGAAGCCACCTTATACTGTACGGTTGTGGGTGTGGTGTAGTCGGTAGGCCCAACCACTTCACGACCTCTGCTGAAATGAGGTTCTTTTGGCTACCACTGTCAGTAATGAATTGCAGCGATGAACCCTTCACCCACATCTGTGAGTGGAAAAGACATTCCTCCTCCTCTGGATCTTCGGGCTCATTTTTCTGGATCTTGGCAATGGCAACAGTGGCGCTGGGATCCGCATCAATGATCTGCTCCCCTTTGTCATTCCCCTTGTCAAGTTCTGGCTCAGGGTTGGAACATGCATCTAATTCAGAAGCCTTCAACTCGGCCATCAACGATTGCTTGGTCTGACACTCACTTGTGTTGTGAGTGGGGCTCTTGTGGAACTCACACCACTTTCCTGTGTCCCTTTTTGACTTCGTGGTGTTGTCCTTTTCTTGCGGCTTCGACGAGTTGTCTTGGGTCACCTCACCTTGGCTTTGTCCTTTGGTCTTTGGATTTGCAAATCCAAAGTCTTGCTTCTTCTATTTGAACTTTTGCTCGATTTTGACAGCGTATCGGTACGCCGTGCCGAGCGAGGAGATGTTCAAGAACTCGATCTCTTCCTGGATGTATCTATGTAGGTAGCCGTGGTATTTGAATACCGTATGCAGATTATAATCTTTGTTACCCAACTGTGTGCGAAGAGTATGAAAAATATTGGTGAATTTTGGCACATCTTGGTCCTTTCCCTGTCGCAGCATGGTCCACTTTATGTATTTGTCCTTGTAGCTTTTGAGAGAGTAGTACTGCTTCTTGATGGCATCCCAAAATGAATCCCAAGTGGGTGCAACTGAAAATAGTGAGCCTGTGGTTTCAAGCTTCTACTCGTAGTAGGTTTCTCACCAATCCTTGACATGGGGCACTACTTTGAGAAGAGCGAAAACAATCTTTTCTTGACTCGAAAATTCATGAAAAAAAAAATACCCATCTAGCAGATTTAACCATTTATCTATAGCATCTGTATCTATTTGTCCCTCGAAGATGGGGATTTCAAAATTAACTTGTACCTTAAATGGTGTGGCGTTTCCAGAGTAGCTTTTGGAATCCAATGCGTTGCCTCTGGGTAGCCGTTGAAGGATCTGCGCAAAGCTATCCATCATTGTGTTTCTTTTCTGCTTGAGGGCTTCTTTGAGCAAGATTTTGATAGGATCTCCTACCCCCTCATCTTTCTTTTCATCCACCATGGGAGGCCATCGGGATTTGCGAGGCTGGTCTTGCAAAGGTTCAACTAGTTCAAGCCCTAACTCCTTATATTCCAACCTCATTGGGGACATGCAAAGAAAAACAGAGAAAAAGTAGACTGCTCTGATACCACTGATCCAGATTTAAACAGGAACACAAAAAATACAAAGATAACCATATACACAAAGATGCAGTGGAAATAATACTTCATTTCATTAATGGAAAACACTAAAATATGCTTACAACTAGAAATGGAAATAAACCAGCTAGGGCGATGGTAGTTTATCTCTGAGAAGAGATGTGGTGGCTACATGCCTCTGAACTGTCTTAAAATGAGGCTCGAAGGCCTATTTATTGTTGAGAAACAATGAAAAACCCTTAACATCCCAAAACCTAACCCTAGAAGATGAAACATGAAATTGTGGGGCCCATTTTGGGTAAGTTAGTACATCAACTTCCTAGGGTCGTAACTTTGGCATCCGATCTCCGTTTGACGCGTACAATAGCTTGTTAGAAAGATCTATTTAAGCACTATACTTTGGGAAGAGCAACATCAATCCATGGATTCATGTTGCTCCAAGATTTCCCAAAAAACATTGTTTAGGGCCTCAAAACGACTTCGGAAGTTCAAGACCCGAAAAACTACTAAAAATAGTAAATTGTGCTACAATTATGGAAACTGAAAAACTCAAAGAGACAGTTGTGGGGGTCCAAATGGGATAGGTGGGTGGCCACCAACGTCCACTTGGATCAAAACCCCTCATGGAGGATTTATTATTCCATGTTTACCAAAGAGTGAATCCATCAAGGTGGGGGAACCTAGGTTCATCATGCTCCGAAGTTTCAACTAAAAGAATAAGATCAATATCACTCAGTGTCTAAGTTAACATAAAACCTCTACACCATGAAAAACCACGACAATTGCAGAAGAGGACCGAGGGTGATGCTAGTCCTTATTTATCACTCGTGTTTGGGACTCTATCTTTAATAATAGCTTTCATATTCCTAATGATTGCCCATTTCTCTTATTTTCTTTCTTCCTTGAACTTTTGGACTTCTTTCCTAAGCTTAGCTTGATCTCCTGGAATAAGATTTTCATTTATAAATATTCCTGATCCTTTTAGGCTTGGGGATTTCATGAGTATATCTAATTTATGGCCATTACAGCTGACCTTGACATGGATCATCCCGTGGTTATGCTCAAGTATCTTTCCTACCCTTATTGCTTCTGTGAGATAGGTTGTTTGAATGTGAGATTTTGTTTTTAATTGTTCTTTTACTATTTCTAGTGTGTTTTCATTGTTTTCTTCTTCTATACCAGCGATTATAAAGTGTAAGGATCTTTTGTGGCACTCATATTTGAGTACAATTAGTTATTTAATATCCTCTTTTGTGTTTTTAATATATAATTTATTCTCTCTATTATTTAGTGTTGAGTTATAGTGTAGTTGTTCTTTTAGATTTTTAATCTCTCTTTTCAAGGTGTCATTTTCTTTAATTAATGATTGTTTATTATGTTCTATTTCTTGAATTTTACCTTTCATTCCTTGGAGTCTAGTCTCAAGTGGGATTATTTTATTTTTGAGCAATTTGTGGTTTTTGTCAAGCATTGTTGTTAATTCTAGTTTAAAATGGTTTTCTCTTTCTTCTCTTTGCCTTTCTAAAGATTCAATGTACTCATAAAGACTCTCTAGGCTAATTTTACTTGGTCTCCCTTTGTTAGAAGGGGGCTTAGAAATGTGAGGATAAATGCTCATAGTTTAGATAAGAAAAACTTAACAATAAGAGGGTAAGTGGGAATGTATCCACTTGTCAAAGTTGGATTGAGTGTCGCAAAACCATTGTGAGGTTGCATTGTAGAGGAGCCTCAGTCTTCGCTATGTCCCTTGTCTCGGATCTATGGATTCGATCTGTCGTTGTAGAGTTTCGATTTCCTATGAAAACCGTAGCTCTCTTCCAAGCTACCTAAGGAACCCTGCGTTGAACCAGAACCAATGCGAACAATTTATATTAGGTTTTCCTACAAATTTATATTGCGTTTTCTTGGCCTTCAAATCTGACTTCAGCGGCGTGAATTGTTTCAGCTTCTTCAGCAAAGGAGAACAATACCCTTGTCATTGAGGATTATCACATAAGTGACTTAATCCTACACACAAGCCCTTCATCTGGACTTTGGTACTTGAGAATACTTTTTTAACAAACATTGGTTGGCACTGTGGTGCTCCAGTAATCCTCGCACTAGTTCAGATGTCTCGGTATTTTCTTAAGAATCTCAGTGTACCAACTTTAGAGGTCCTCGCACTAGTTCAGATGTCTCGGTATTTTCTTAAGAATCTCAATGTACCAACTTTAGAGGTCACGTCAGGTTCAAGTGAATCGTTCTTTTCATATGATTTGTTGTTGCATCACACTCAATTGTGTTTATTACTTCATTTCGAGTCTGCTACAAGTTTACACCAAAATGGTTAGTTTCGTGATTCTGCCATAACCCCTGATATTCTTTATAGCACGCTCTCAACCCATTTTGTTATTTTTTGTTTTGCTTGTCTTAATTCTTCACAGCCATCAAAGATGTGATGTGTCGCACGTTCTTTTTCTATTTTTAGCGCCACACTAGAGTTGCGGGAAAACCCTATCCACTTTCCTAATGATTTGGTATGTTGATACTCCCGTATACAGGCTTCAGTATCCTAATCCTCCCATATACATCGTTTCAAATTGAATCATAGTAACCAAATTCCACCCAATCAGGCTCTTCGATGTTCAAGAGTAAACCTCCCATTGGCCAAGAGTTGATGCCCTAAGAGGGCCAACGTTCTGTATAAATATTAATAACAAAATTCAGGCTTCAGTATCGTAATGCTCCCGTATACAGGGCGTCATATTGAATCATAGTAACCAAATTCTGACAAATCAGGCTCTTTGTTGTTCAAGAGAAACCTTTCGCTGGCCAGAGTCGATGCCCTAACAGGGCCGAAGTTCTGTATAAATTTTAATAACCAAATGCAGGCTTCAGTATCCTAATGCTCGTATACAGGGCGTTAAATTGAATAATAGTAACCAATTCTGCCCAATCATTCTCTTCGTTGTTCAAGAGAAAACCTTTTGCTGGCCAAGAGTCGATGCCTCAGGAGGGCCAAAGTTCTGTATAGTGAAATTCGTTGTCACTATTTATTCTTGTTTAATTTTGGATTTATCGATAACATGATATTGGCTTCACAATTATACTTAAAATAAAATTTAATTTCATAAAATAATTTAAATGGTTAGAAGATTAATTTATTTAAGAAAATAAATTTATTTATATTCTCAAATTCTTCTTAATATTAGATTATTAACTTATTTCTTTTGTGCTTCTGAATTTTTAAATTATCAACCCATTTCTTTAAATTAATAAAAAATAATTAATAAAGTTTATATTAAAAAAATTAATTTTAAACTCTTTTTAATATTTACAAAATACTCAATATCATTTAAAATCATTTTCAAAATATTTATATTTTATTCAAAAAAATATAAATATTTATATTTGATATAGTATAGTTTTCACTCTATATTTTTGTTTTTTTTATGAAATGGTTATTTATTTATTTATTTAAAATGAATTTTATAATACATCAACATAGATTCATCTTGAGAACAGATCTAATATGAGTCCAGAGGATCAAATTATTTCATGTTCAAACTTATTTTAAGTGCAAAAAGCAATGCGTGATTTTTCATTATTAAAACACTTTTGGAAAATATAAGATTTAAACATCTTACTCACATGTGTTTTTACTTCTAATTACTTTACATGTTTTTTTTCACTTCTAATTACTTCACATGAAATTATATGAGGTCATATAGACAACTAATTAAATATGTATAACATTTTTTTTTTTTAAATTTTTATTATAGCCAACATTTATTTTCTATTTAGAAAATATTCTATTGAGCACAAACATACTTACACATCCCCAAACTTAGATGTAGAATAATCCTTTTAGCGCAATAAATAAATTAAATACCACGAAAAATATTTAGAACACTCAATTTCATAATTCAAATTTATAATTCAATAAATTTATATTAATTTAAACAAAATTATTCTATATATATATATATTATATATATTTATATATAATATTATAGTCTTATGGTTTCTAAACATACTAAATCTAATAATATATATTTTTGCACATTAATCAAACAAAGGTATTTAGCGAGTACGATAAAAGTGTAAATGTATCTTTGCCTAGCACATTAAAGCCAAGTATTTGGTGAATACATTGAAGGTCTTTTAGTGAATTGATTTGTCTTTAGCGAGAATTTTTGGAAGCTTTTCCGGTGGACTTTTCCGGTCTAATTTCTCTAAAATATGGCAAGAATTTATTGAAATCACAAGTATGATAAGTAACCCGTGTACAATCAAAGTGCTAAACCCGTGTACAATCAAAGTGCTAAAGGGGTTTTCTAGGGTGTTGAATCCATATATACAATAAAAAAACTAGTTTAAATAATACAAATCAAGATTTCACCTCAAAAATTTCTGCGAGATTCCGACATCAGAAAGTCCAAAAAGTCACACTAAGGATTACTCTAGTATACACTTAAGGTAATTTTTATTTTTATTTTCGGTTCATTTGACACTTAAATCGAAATGAGTATCCAACATTCTATCAAAGATTTGAGATAATACTCCAAAGGTAGCATGACATGGTAAATATGGTTATTATTTTTTGTTGTGGCCCTGAACCTATTGTAGCGGATGCAACACCTGCCAAAATTTTGGCCTGCATCCAATTTCGGAGAATTCCTTGGTTTTTCCCTTCATGTTTTCAAACACTTGGGCTCATCCCACGAACTTGTGACAATTCTTTACACCCTTTTTTCTTGATCGTTCACCGGTCATCTTTTAGCATGTTGGTTTCCATGTCATGCTTGCGGTCTCGTTCTAGATATGATCAAGGTCTATATTTGTGTGTACAATATATGTTCTTTATGTAAGCATTTGTAACGCTCACACAAAAATACGTATGCAATGTCGCGCAAGTGTCGTCACGGTCGTTCAATGATCTATCTCAAATGTCGCACTTGTCGCCCACGCCCTTTAGTCAATCACACTGAGCATATGTTGTCTTGTTGGTTCGAGGTGTCTCATCATCAAGTTCACTCTCTCACACACTTAACCATTTTTCCGAAGATCTGTCGATAGGACAACCCTCCATCAGCCGGACCTCTGCTGAGTTGCACTGTGCAGTCTCAACCCTTATTTACCAAGTGTTGTTGCCAAAAATTGTGTAGAGCTTGAGGTTGCCTCCCAGGCAGTCGACACTACGCAATCCTGGAATCAACTTGGCTTAATCTCACCCAGAAAAATGCAAAATTTTCTCAAGAAGCTATCCCAATCTGTCTTTCCCCCAGGCTTATCCATCAAGCCTCCCACTAGTCAACTAGAGAGTTTCACTGGGCAATCCCCACGGGCTTCATTTCTCCAAAAAAATTGCGCAGAATTTGTCAACATGCCTGCCTCTACTGACTAAAAAAATTGTGTAGACAAGAGGGACAAGCACCCACTGCTTGTCACTACACTGTCTCTAAAAATTGCAAAGTTTTGTTAGTCAGTTCCCCTGCCAGTTGACCTACTGCTCCTGAAAATTTCTTAGTTTACTTGGACTGTCCACTAGCTGCCCGACACCCCACTTAGCCTGCAAATTGTGCAGACATGTCCTTCGTGACTACCCCCCAGTTTTGGCCAGCAGGCTCCTATAGCCCGCTCCCAACCTCCTTTGAGAATATGCACAGCTTTCATTGCCAATCCTCCCCGCTGCCCGCATTTCCTTCCCAGGAAAAATTGCGCAGTTCTGCCTCCCAGTTGAGACAGAACCCACAGAATGTCACTATTATTCCATACTTCTCAACCCAACCTCTTAGTGACCTTTGTGCAATTTTTCTTGACGATGCCCCACATTCCGGCCTGAAATGTGCTTTTCGTAATTTTAGAGGCTTGTCCTCTCTCCTGATCACCTGCACCCAAAAACGAAAGATGATGCATCATGGTAGACTAGGGGATTTTTGGGTTTGAAGTTGTCTCATCATAAGTAATTACAGATATAGGTAGATGAATGAGACATAGTGCTATCAAATGGGATGAACGAGGAGCGCATGTTAGGAGACTTGCTCGTGAATGGATGAACACATGAAGCATCCCAAGTACCAACGAAGGGGATACGTGTACATGCAACAACAAGTGAATACCAAGACCATCGAAGACTCTGCAACCTTGCCATGTAAAGGTGAAGTTATGATACACCAAGAGCACACTCACCATTCAGTGACACTGCAGCTCGACATGGACACCACCATCAGCATGAACATACCAGCACTATCATGTTGAGTCATGTCATGAGTAATCTTGACAACATCACTATTATGGGTCATACTTTTGTAATCAATGTAATGTAATGTAGAAGTCCAAGAGACCCACATACGAAGTTGAAGATTCATGTCAGTCGAAGAGTCATGTAATTCAAACAGTCATGAGGGAATTCAAAGAGTCACAACAGTCAAGTTCACCCTTGGCCATATATACCCCTCATTTGTACATGAAAAAGACTTTTCACCTTGGTTCTTCCCACATAGCCTTGAGAGTCTGTAGTATTTTGTTTGAGGAGCGAGCAATGGCTCCAACGCCCAACTATCAGGGTTAGTGATGTAATGGTGTATGGATGTGTCTTGGAACTTTTTTTTAATTCAGAAGCATGTTAACAAGCCAACACATTTTCACACATTTATTATATTTGTTTGTAAGACTATTATTTGGATGCTTGTAATGCTTGTTGCTTTAACCTGTACTAAGATAGTTGAACTACTTTGGTTTTTTTAGTGCATATGTTGCTGGAAATGTGTTGTATCAGTTGTTAACGTTGTCTCTCCTGCGTGGACTATTCCATCGAACACTCGACATATTCATTCTTGTAAACTTGTTGTAACGATTGTCGCACTCGAGTGGAATATTCCGTTGGGTGTTGTACGTGCTATCTATTCACTCTGTGTTTGGGATTTCCATATCCATGCGAACTACTCTACTGGAAGCTACACATATCTTGTTGTGTTGTGTGTCTCTAATAGAGTTGGGACTATTCCCTTTCAATTTGAGACTCACTCTCACCCTCTCCCTCTGCATTAAAAGAACTTTGACACAAGCGACACTAATCACTCACCAGACACACGAACCTTGTTGTTTGAAGACTATGTATACCACTCTCATGTGCTAACAAGAAAGAGCTAAGGCATATCTTTAAGATAATGGCAACCGGGCCATCGTACCAGATGGGACTCCCACACCAAATAGTGTGAGGTCTAGTTGGGACTTCATACTGGGGAGATCCCATGAATGTTGGTGGGTCTAGCACCGTAAACATTTATTGCTCTAGAAGGAGGGCTAGATGACAAGCTTAGCCTGTTGCATCTAGTTTGAAAATATTACCAAATGGATCATACACAAATTGTGCTCCTAGGGTGTTTCTCTCATTTCTCCCTTAATCAATTGTCACTCCCCGATGAGCTTCTTGATCACTTGTCCTTGTTAAAGTTTGATGGTGAGGACAGAACGTCCATAAACAAACACATTTATGTGAGTCCCACGAAATCTATAGTGAAGAGCTTGTTTGCATGATTTTCTTCCTCACCCTTGAAGGTCGTGCTAATAAGTGGCGTCATACCCTGCCACCTATTTCCGTCCATTCTCTTCTTACTCTCCTCAAAGAGCTACATCAAGCCTTCAATAAGTATACTGAACAATATGTCTGTGAAAGAATCTCTTGTTTAAGAATGAATCCTGGTGAACCAATTGAGGAATTCGCTCCTCGCTTCCTTCACCTCTGTCACAAAATTCATGAACTACTTCTAGACCATGACTTCATGAGCCAAGAGTTGAAATAATTGGTTCATGTTTCCCGACACGGTAAACCTCCCAATTTCCCTTCCTGCACGACTCTTGCGAATCATGGGGCCCCTCAGTTTACGAAGGAGGAGCCCAAAACCCCATTCATTCCTTGTCCTCCTCCTCTTCCGGTCTCGAAGAGGGTGGCCCCTCGTAGTAGCTGCAAAGCTAAGAAATCTACACAACATGTTCCCAACCCATTTTCTCAGCCGTCTCCCCCTCCAATGGAGGAAATTCCAGAATGGCTCAGAAATCCTATGGCGAAGACTCATTCCTCCATTTCGCAAGAGGAAATCATCGTTCATAACCCAAGTCTTGATTATGATCTGCATCTCTACCATCCTCCATCATCTACAAGCCATGAATCCTTGTACCATGACTCGCTTAGTCAACTCGCTTCACAAGCTATCTGTGTGCATTCTCTTGATTCTCAAGTTGCTGGCTCAAATTGTGATCATGCGGAAGGAAATCTCATTACACAGGAGGAGGAGAAGAAAGGTGAAGACACAGTCGATTCCTCTTCTATGTTTCAAAATGGTTCAGATCAAGACAATGAGCTTCCATTCTTGGTCGAATCTCATTCTACTAATCTTGGTGAAACATCATGCACAATTAATTCTTTCGATTGACCTCCATTATTGGGTTGTTATCACTCCCATGCTTCCGTATGTAGCGATGAATGCCCAAACACATCATTTGATCTATTTTTCTCTCATGTATACTCTAACTCAGATCTGGAATGTGCACTGGTCAAAGCATACACCCATATCGAAACTACCTCTTCACCCCACTTTCTTGTGTGTCCTACTATCCACAGTGCATCGACATGCATCGTAGATATGTTGTGTTCTATTGTTTCTTCATCCCATGAGTTATATCCTCGATCGACAAAAGGCAGTGAGGTTGTCCATGATGAAAACAGTCTTAATGCATAGGACTCTTCCCACTCGTCATCCTTTTGTATGTTGCATGAAGAGAACTTGTAAATTCACCTTGCTAAAGATGAAAAATTTGATGAAGCCTATGATAGAGATGGTTAACATCCTAAGGGAAGTTTTGAGATCAGAAACAACAACCATCCTCAAGCCATGGATGATATGGTTCACATCTCAAAATGCCATTTTTTTAATTCTGGAAAGTTCCGGGACATGTCAGGGAGTTGAGGCACTTCAAATTCTGTTGATGGTTATATTAGGACCTTGTGAATTTGGTATGCCCCTTGAACCGAATCAAATCAGGTTTCTCACATACAATTCATCTATCTGCATGGTTTCCCTCGACATGGATCCCCGTGTAAAAATATTTACTATTCCGAGTGTGATATTTCAAAATTTCAAATTTTCACTAATGACTAAATCCACAAGTCTGTTATAGCATGTCCATCTTCATGCATTTCTCCTACATGCAATTTGGGTTGGGAGTTTCCGTCACTCATGCAATCATGGAATTATGAAGTTGATCATCTCAAAGACTAACTTTGTCCGGAATGATACTTATCCTATGTTCTCTCTCGTGATCAACTCCTTAGTCTTCTTGCGAATCTTGCACTTCAAATCTTCCCGCTCATCACACCAGCGATCTCCCTGTGCAATGACAAGTGCACAAGCTATAACGTGAATCAAGTTCCTCTCATTTCACCACACCCCAATTGGCTTCACACATTCTCAATGTTGGCATCCTTTCTACATTTCTGTGACGACTATGATGTCTGCACAATTTTTCACTAATTGCAGGTGGGTATTATGTCATATCTAGCACACAACGAACTTGGTTCCATCATTTAGAGCATTAGAAACATTGTTCAAAAAATTTCTTTATTCATTTTAAACTGGGAATTTGGAATCTTGACCAATTCGCCGATATTTCTTCTATCTTGGGTGATTGTCATGCAATTTATCATTTCCCCAAACGTACATCCAATGATAGTTGCTTCATGCACTATGATCTTCACCGTGTAACATCTTTCTCCTTAGACTTCTGTCAAGCAGGTGAGGCACTTCAGCCTGCATTGATGGCTATGGTAGGTCCTCACTGTCTTAACATGACCGATAAGAATGATAAGATCTATCTATCTGTACCATATTCCCATCGATCCCCTCTCTCGAATAAGGAATCCATATTTTCAAAGATCACGAGTCTTTCAAAACATCCATCACGAATTTAATGATCCAATTGATGAATGGCTGGAACAATCTTACTTGGCGATTCGTGTTGTAGGTAACATGCTTTAGTCCTTCTTTGCACTCACTAAGAGACTTGGTGCAAAAGAACACACACTCACAAGAGGATTCTAAGGTTTGTTTAAAAATGGTAGTCATAAAAGAAGTAAGCATGTGTGTTGGGTGGTTGTGACACATCTTTCTGCCCACAAGTGAGACCTTCTCTCTTGTGTGCAAGATTGTCAAATTTTTTGTATTTTCTTTTGCAAACTATTTTTTATCTATTTTAATTGCTTGTATCTTTGTGGTCATAGGCCAGGTATGCCTATGGTGGCTTCACTGGAAATTTCATTTCACATAACCCCAACTATTTAGTGTAGGAGTAGGAGTATTGTTTGCTTTCTTGCTTTTATTTTCTTTCTGGTTTGCATGTTCATTTTCTTGTTGACTTGGTTTGGTTTGTTTGCTTGATCAATTTTATTGCTTGTTGTATTTTCACTTTACTTTGTTATTTTTTTTTTCTTAATATCATCCTATTTTTGGTTTTGTCAATAAGTGTTGCCCTCTACTAAGTTCTGTCTTTTGAATGAGTATGTGGCTGAGATCCAAAGAGTCTTGTGACATTGTAGCACTAGGCCAATCTTGTGTTCATCTTCTCTGTGCCTGGTTATAAAAATTCAACCATTGAAGCCTTGATGGAAAATATGTGTCATCTGTAAGGGAAGATCTGGTCCAACCATGAACCTGTGTCCACAATGGGAAACCCCATGCCTATACTTAGTCTTCTGCTCTGTGAGTTCGATCTCATCCAACTGGTAGAAATGAAGAAGGGGAAAATCTAAATGGGAAAACCTAAATAAGAGGTCTTACATGATTCTTTGAAGGAACAACCTCTTATACTCTCTGTCATGCGGAAAGAGTTAATCTTGCGGACAAAACCAACCTCCCTAGAAGCCTAAGACTTTCTAGTGACAAACAAGATAATTAAGAGAAATCCTTCTCTAAACATGCACTCACCATACAAGAAATCAAGTGTTTAGATCCTACCTGTAGTCCAACGTTGTTGTAGTAGTCTAGCCTCGTCAATCCGGATGAGCTCCTCCTTCACTTCAAAACCTGCTTTCACTAACAATCAAACGATTAAATAACACCTGAATATCTCATAAAATAAAACATATTCAACATACAGACCAAGGAGTATATGAAACAACTCATTAAT